>VYZP01070416.1:1851-31463 GCA_013400635.1 Hypocryptadius cinnamomeus
TGCAGGGATGCAAGATTTCATTCTGTCCTGTTATAATTTCATTCTGTCCTGTTACCATCCTCCAGTTTTCAAATCTTTCCTTCTGATTTTCAGTTGGTTTTTTTTTTTCAGGTAGCCTGTTCATACTATCCATGGTTAAAACCCATTCTTCTCCCCTTTGGTAAACTAATGGCAAAGTTGGGTCATTAATATAAGATAAAAAGTGAGCTGGTCCACCAGAAATTACATTTGTTGACATATGTCACTTAATCAAGATAAAATCCAAGTTTATTTGCAACAGCTCCTTGCACAGAAAAACTCATCAAACACTAAAATCTAGGAAATACTGTAATCCTAATGGTAGAACTAGGATGTTCAGAAGCAAGAAAGAAAAAGGGAAAACACAATAGCTTTTCATTTCTTTCTGGAGGATTGAGTATCATTTAAGTCCTGAGTGCAAAAAGTGGGATGCTGCAGTATATCTATCCATTCAAGACTGTATAAAACAAGTAGCTTTAGGTTGCTGTGGGTCCCTGCCTAGGAGAAAAATGGCATTGAGGGAGAAAGAGAGAGAGAGTGGTGTCACAGGGCAAGACTGAGCTATGCTGCCAGTTGTATTCATTAGCTTTGCTTGCACACTCTTGCATTATAATCAGTATTATTCAGCTTTAATTTAATTTCCATTAACCTCTGCAAAACACCCACATGTTTGGATACAGGGAAACATGTCTGGGGTATTACTGCATGGATAGAAAAAACAGTTTGCTCACAGTCAAAAAGCAGCTTAAGAAAAGGCACCATAGCTAAGCAGCAGCCTATTCTTTTTCAGCTATGAAGAGCTGTCAAATACAAAAGGCATGAAACTATTCATGTTTATCTGCATCTGGTTTTACCAGGAAATTAAATATTGGGCTTGTTCATGCAAGGCAGGTAGAACTTTCCAGGTCACATTTAGTAAGTGGCTTAATGTTCAGTTTGCCTGACTCAAGGACTGATTTGAACCTAAAACATTGGGTGTTGTGGCCTGTCCAAATCCCTAAACCAGCCCTTCTGCAGTGCTGTAGCATTTCCTTTGCCCTCAAATTAGTTCCCTCCTAGAAAACTTTTTCCACTTTATTATTTTCCACTTTACTATTAATATGACATATTTTTTGTAACACATTATTATGTTATTGAGAGCATAAATTTACCAATTCAGACATGGGCCTGAAAACTAAAGCTCATGATTACAACTGCTAAGCACAGGGGCAAAATGAATTCTCATTAACTCACTGAACAGCCACAAGTCCACCCAAGCAGTATCATCACCTCTGGGAACTGTTGGGATGTAGGGAGTTCAATATTAATGTACACGTATAGTGTCCTATGCACATGATATTAATTATTCATATTTATGACTCAAAACGATCTTTCAAATGAACTAACATGTTTAAAATCATTGTGGAAGCCAACACTTTCCACCCATTCCTGCTCTAGTTGGGATTTCATATCTGATAAGGATTTTCTGTCCCTGCTTTGTGCCTGATATCTTTTGGCAATTTAGAGGAATAATTTCCAAGTATAACAAAATAACTTCCAGAATATATATTGGTATTTTTTTTTTTTCCAGCACAAAATTGCTGTCATCCTTGCTGCTCATCTGCCTGCATGCTGTATTTTCTTACAATGTATTGATTGCTTGCATCCATGGTGAGAAATAATTTCTTATGCCTTCACCCCATAGGTATTTTTAATTTCTGTCTAATAAGCTCTTGCTGGTATTTCATGTTACAGATGCATTTTTATCACAGGGTGAATTTATGCTGCCAAATCTCTTAGCCCCAATACCTACTCCTGGATCCTAGTCCCAGACCATCTGCGCTGCACACGTGGCACATGTGCAAGTTCACCTCTGGTGAACACACAGGAACAAAACAACCAGTCCCCTCTGCAATAAAACTGTGCTGGTCCAGGACATCCTCAGTTGCAAATTTATGATCTTATTAGCTCAGGATATCCTCACTTATGTCTGCTCAGTTCTTTGGACTGTTTCTCTTCAAATTCATGTGGGGTTTATCCCACATGCTTGAATAGTCAGTGCCACTCAGATATATTTCTGTGCTCTCAAGAACCTGCTGGAGATCTGCTTGAGCAAGTCCAGGTGACCACTTTTTTGACGTGTATTACAATAAAATATATCTTGACAATGCTCTCACACTGCCTGCTGTATTCTTAGAAAAGTAATAGCACCTTCCACCTCTGCTGGGTATTTGGGATGTCTTTGAGATCAAAAGAAATAATAATTTGTGTCTTCACATGACAGACAAGTTTAAGCTTTGCTTGCACTTTAGTACTGTTTAGTATAAATTTTTTCTACTCTATGATTTTCTTCCATATATCTAAAAATCTGTGGCAAAAGGTCTACGTAACATCTTTCTCCTTCCATTAACTGACCATTCTGGTTGCATTTAGCAAAAGTAAGTTCTGATTCAAGAGACACTGATTGTCACTACTAAGTAGTAGGGCCATTACATACCTCATTGTCTACTTTGTTAGCATAAAAACTCAAGTGAGTATGACTTGCACACTCTATACACTTTATATTGGCATTGTGATATAAAGTAACTTAACTGTGGGCTCAAATCAGTGCATTTGTAGTTTTTGCCATGGTTTTGCTTATATAATTTTATACGACATAAAAATAACTTTTCTATAATTTTAAACAACATTTTATAAACATTTTTTATACCAAAAAAATTACTTTGCTGTGTTCATTAGTGAGCCTCTGGCTTCATTCATTCAACAAGGATTATGCTGCTGCATCCCTAATCAGCAATACAACTACAATAGTCCACAATCTAGAAGAAACCATGTTACTTTACTACAAATTAGTATGAAAGTAGAAAGCTCTAGCAGTGCAGGTTTGATTTTCTTCCCTTTTTATTGCTTTCAAATTCAGAAACAGGTTAAAACCAGCACTTCAACTGACACAGCTATAGCTCCTGAATATAAAGCAAGTTTAGATTCTTCCAAATCGGTAGAGATTTGAGAACTTGTTCCTGGCATTCAGCAGTTTTACTTACACAGTTCTTGTAGAGCTCAAACAAAAGCTTAGCTAAATTATTCACTTTACTCAGAGGAGTGTAGAAACCTTGTATTTGCTAGCGGCTGAGGAAAAGACACAACAAAATTGGCAGAGATGCAGAAACAAGTATATCTTGCCAGAAAACGCACAGAGAGGAGAATGGAACAAGGGAAACATACAAATTATGAAATTATGGGAATGTCAGTCCATTGGATAAAATTGTTGTTCTAGTTATATCTGTATAAATCAATGAATACATTAACATTTTTGATACGATAACAGAACTTGTTATTAACTTCTATTAAAATTGTTTCTGTTTTTAGAATAAATTACTCCACAACACTTGCTTAAACAACTTCATCTGAGTTTTTCTAAGGAAGTTGAATTAATTTGGTGCAAAACATAATGAGGGATGTGTTCATATAATGCAAGTGCAAAGAGGAGAATAGAAAAAAAATGCTGTCTTTCTTTGTCTGTTGTTTAATTTCAGTCCCTTTGTTCAAGAGCAAATAACTTCTTGAGTGGTGAAGAATGAAGTTTCTAAGTACTTATGCTAGCTGTTGTGACGTCTGATGCACAAGGAAAACACAGGACAATTGAATTTATGAAGGATTTATGAATCCAAAGGCCAAACTGACAAATTCTAGTAACATTATTCCAATTGCATTTCCATCAGAAATTGAATTGGGTGAGTTAAACTGATTTTTTACTTGTCCATTGATTTTGATCTACTGACATTTTGAAAGGGTCCCAGGAGGTGTATTACAATACCTTTGGTATGGAATATCTTGCTCTTTCTGACCTCTGTAAACAGGGTTGCCATCTCTGGATGTCCATGCTCCTCTTTACATGGATTGGTTGGCCTATTCCCTTAAGAGTTGTCAGTGTCCTTAGGTCTGGAGTGGCTCCCAGCCATGATCAACCTTTCCATCTTGCTGCTCAGCAGACCTATGGCCTCTGCTACTACACTGGGATTGTTTTGCCTTTCTTCACTTTCCGCCATGAAAGTATCGGCTCTACAGAATGATACCACTCTGAAATTAGATCAGACATAGAACGTAGTTCCAAACTTACTCCTAAATGCAACTATGAAAAACAATGTTCCAGGAGAATGTGTACTTCCAGCATATCATTATCCAAATGGAACCTTTTGGATGGTTCTTAAACTGCCTGAAAGTTTGAGCAAAGGATCATCAGTGCATGAGGTGACAATTGGTGGCACGGGATTACTCAAAATTACTCATTGTAATTTTTTGTGCCCATATAGCCCAGCAGAGGTAGAAATGCAACTTACTGTAGTGCAGGACTAAAATTAAAGCCCGGAGTTGGACATGGAAAACAGTTAAATACAACAATGAGCAGTTATCCATTGCTAAGTCATTGTCCTCTGCTACTGGAAGGCTCTGAATTGTGTTCTGTTGCAGGACAAGGGCATCACATCATGCTCCATGGAAGAGGACATGGACATCTCTCTCATTCAAGGGCAGTTTGGGTCCTCTGAGGACAAAGATAATGACGGTGATTAGGCTGCTGTTGGCAAGGAAGGCCTGAGAACTTTCCCATGAATCCTAAGTGTCTCTTTTTCTCAGAAGGTTGCTAGGATCCAGGAGGGAATGGCATGACTGCCTTTCACTTTCTGTTTGTAATAGGGAATGCTTTATGGATACTTCTCTGCCATATACTCTGTTTGGAAAACAAGACCACAGGCCTTTATGACCCAGTGCTCTGAGAAGGGTGGGTTAGGATTCCTGTGTCACAGAGAGGCATAAATCCCACCTGGTATCTCAGGCTTCCCTTTTCTTCTTGCTTATATGCCACATTTCTGCTTTGCTTTGCCATTTTGGACGCTTTGTAAGATCCTTAGCAATTTCCCACAGCTGAGCTTTATAATTTCCATCCCCATCCAGCAAGTAAATTCTCACCCAGCATCCCATACACTCCTCTCAGAGAAGCAAAGAACCTCCTGGCTTTCCTCCTCTACTTCTCATACTTTGGAGAATCTCGCCCCTCTGTCCGTGTTGGCTCCTGGCCTTCCTTCTCTATCTGAAGCTTTAATTTCTGACTTTTGGCCTCCTCTTTCATCTTCAAGTTGAATACACTCAGTTATATGTCAGAAAGTCCGAGAAGGAAAATGAAGGCACAAACATGAAATCAGTACACTTTGTACAAGAGTTACTTAAAAATACATGAGGGTAGTGGTTAGCCCCTTGTCTGCCTCCTTGTGTCCCAAATTGTCTGCTGTCACAGTTGATGACATCTGTGAATTACTGAAACTCTGGCATGCCAGGTGGGAAAACAAATTTGAATGTTAACTAGATGTAGTCAGAAAAAAAGCATTTTTATGGTTAGACTCAATCCCTTGCTAATGAAGCTTTTTTTTTCGTTTGTGACCTACTGTGATTACTAATGATGCATACTAAAATTTTTCCTATCTCATTCATTATTGGCTTTGTCTATTTTAATTTTTTTGCCTGACAATATTCCATGTTCCACTTGCCCCACCCCTGAAGGCGTTCAAAGCCAGGTGGGATGGTCTATTTGGAGATGTCCCTGCCCACGGCAGGGAAATTGAAATGAGATGATCTTTAAGATCCACTTACAACCCAAACCATTCTATAATTCCAGTATTTTATTTTCTGCTATAATTTGTATTTGAGATGCTTTCATACTCACACAGTTGTCTCCATCATCTGACTACAAATGCCTAGATGGAAAGGCTTAGTTTCCAGACCTTGACTGGTTATACAATGGTTGATCTTAAACATCAAGGATGAAAAAACACGGAAGGAAGCTAAGGAAATGAGGTTTATATAATTTGGAAGCCTTAAAAGTGGTCAGCACTATCTCCCAGGACATGGTATAACTGGTTCCAGAACCCTATTTTGCAAATCCTAATTTAAAACAGTTATGCTGACACAAGTCCTGGAGTGTAGCAGGTTTTATTAACATGAGAAATTAGTTCTTACGTGGTTATACTTACTATAAGATCTAAAGTGTGACTCATTTTTGTATTGTGCATTGATCTCAGGCAAAACTGTATGTCTCAGCTGAAATATACTTAGTATTCTGCATGATGCTTCTATTTATAATAGCTCAGGAGCACCTGCCAACAGGCTTAAGAAAAACATTATTTTTGAGCATTAAAACCATTATTAAAATGAGTTTTTGTTGTCATAAACAGTGGTCAAAAAAAGACAGAAAATGACTTGCTGTTCTGTTTGTAAAGATAATGCATACAGTGATCATGACACTTTCTAATAAATTTTCCACACATTAACAATAACTTTATTCCACAGGATTTAAAAGAAGTGTTATTAAAGAAATTGAGAAGCAATAATAATGAAAAATTTGTGATTCTTATCTGAACTTCTTCCTTCGCATTTTAGCAAACAGTGAATCTGTTACTCCAGAGTTCCCACTGGGAGGAGGTTATGAGAGAATGTATTTACAGGCAGATCTGTTTTATTTTTACAAGGTACTCTGTTATGTAGCTCACTAGAACCTGGAAAATCCCGGCAGCACAGGATTGTTATGATGAGGAGAGATGATACAGCAGCTGGTTAGGGGATGGATATAACTATCAATGTCCTGAAACACTGCTGTGGATGCTCATTAGTCTGCCTTTAACAGCCTGACATGAATCACCTCATAGTAGGTGCCTCTGAACTTACAAAGCTATTGTTTTCTTGTATCTCTAGCATGCTCATGTTTCAATAAATATCTTGAACTACCAACTTAAAGAACAGCATTTGAAATCTGTGTGAAGTCACTCCTGTGTCACTGTGAGGAGGATCAAGACGGACACGACACTTTCAAAGTCAAGCAGCAAAAGCTTGTTCACAGCCTATTTTTAAATGGTTTTCAAAAGCCTTGTGTTTAATTCTAATTGGTTAGTAACTTCCTTGCCACTCAATTCATTGGTTCATAGGTGCTCGTGTGGGTACGTGATAAAGCCCTCTTGTTCAACAGATGTTCACATTTCTTCACGGATTCTCACGGGATAGACTTCTTGTTTTCACAGGTGTCAGATAGTTTTCATGAGCAATGGCTGATGTGCTTGCAGGTTCTCATGGGACAGGCTAGCTGTTAGCTATACTTAGCTGAAGTAAGGCCTGAACCATGGTTTTACAAGGCCTTTCTTTTGTAAGGTTTTACCTATATGTGACACTCCTGCTTTGATAATTGCACATTGTATTGAAATGGACAGTTTACCTCAAATTAATGGGTCGATGTTTTGGAGGGAGTAAAAC
This sequence comes from Hypocryptadius cinnamomeus, assembly GCA_013400635.1. Classification (NCBI taxonomy): domain Eukaryota; kingdom Metazoa; phylum Chordata; class Aves; order Passeriformes; family Zosteropidae; genus Hypocryptadius; species Hypocryptadius cinnamomeus. The sequence continues at coordinate 9,145 of VYZP01070416.1, forward strand.
CCAAAGCTACAATATACCTCATTAAGGCAGGATTTTCTGCTTTGCTGTCAGAATCACGTATACCTTGCCTGTCCACTCTAACAGATTGTTTGGTTTGTATCAGTCTTTTCCATAGGAAATTGCTCATGCTCTGAAACACAGGTTTCTTTTTCCCCAGCCTGTGTGACATTGTCTAAGGTGAGTTCCACTCCAGCCACAGAAACAAAGGGACAAGAGGGGCTCTGCCACGAAAAATGCTTGCTGCTGCTACTGTCACCCACCCACACAGGCTGCAGATTCATCAGGAGTGAAGGCAGCTGCTAAAGGTCCACAAGGAATGAAGTGTCCTTGGCCTTAAACTGTTAGGACAGCTTACTCTTTACAAGCGTACTTCCTGTTTAGTTTGCATCGTGCTTAATATCCGAGGCTAGGTGAGGTAACCTGTTCGGAAAGAAATACTATTAGCATAATCACTGTTTTATTAAAGCAATGCTGTGAAGGCATGGTGCTGTCATTTACAGACAAATGAAAGATGAGATCTTTCTTGAGATCCTTTTTACATCAAAGAAATCAGCATCTTCTTGTGTGTGGGTGCCACAACCCACACAGCTATAATATTTTGAAGGACTAAAGTCTAAATAACATACTTTGTTCAGGGAGGAACATGACATGGGTTCCAAGTACCCAGTAATGAGGTTAATACACAGCAATGCACCAACATTCTGTCTTTCTCTATATGATTCCTTCTCTACTCTTCATTGCTGTAGTGAGTTGAGGTGGGTGACTTTACAGTTTTACAGAAGAAAATGCTATAAACAAGGTTTAAGCTGACACAGCTATATGAGACTGCAAAAGTACTTGGAAGGCACTAACTCATCAATGACTGGATTTTCTAAATAAGTGGGAAATTACTATTACAGTAAACTAAAAAGTAAAATTTTATCAGTAATGCTGTTTTGTCTAATTTTTTTCATTTCCAAAATGCCTTTGAGAAAAAGACAAGAACTACACTTCGCCATTCTAAGTCTCACAACAGGATTTATTGGTGCCATCTGCTGGCTATTTAGTTCTTTTAAATTGCAACAAATGATGAATAATGTGTTCTAAATGCAGAATAATATTAACATTATGAGCCTTATAACTGAATCTGCCAACATCAAACTATGTAATTGGCAAATCTATAACATTTAAATTACATTAGGTGAAACTTTGGAACAATGTTCCAACAGTGCAATTCAATTATGAAGCTTTTAGATGTGTCAAGAGGAGAAAGCTCATGTACAAGTACTCGTGTGTAGACTCCAAGCATTACCACCACTCACATCCTCCTGCGTGTCAGAGGAAGGCTTCTTCCTGACAACTGCCACCGCTTGAGATCCCTCCTCCATAAAGCATGAGCACATGGGGCACTAACATGTTCACACAGCAGGTAAACATGGTCACCTTGCTGTTTGCCTTGGCTGGAGGGATGTCACCACAAAAAAATTGGATGGAGAAAATGGTGCTTTAGCTCATTGCCCAGGCAAGTTGTGAATGTTTCTGCTGAGGGTGGGTTTAAGCAAGCTGGAGGGAGCATGGGCATGGAGAGGATGGCACAAAGCCTGTTCCAGCACATCCATTGCAAAGATGGTGGGAGCAAGCAGAGCTTGGAAAGGACCTGCTGTGCATGACTGCTGAATTCCCTTCTGCTAAATTTGTTGAAAGACATCTGAAGATGACCTAGGATTTAAATAAGGCTTTAAATAACTTATACTCTTTGCAGTAAAAATTGCTAAATTATAATTATTTGAGGCAGTGCCAGGGAAGATGAGCAAATCAATATTAACTGGAATGTTAACAATATCTCCAGTGCCAGGTAAGAAAAGTATTTACATATCTGAGTAGCTGCATCCCTAATCAGCAATACAGCTGAGCACATGCTTAAAATACTTAATCATACTTAAAGGTGTTTTGCTAGATACCAAAGAGAGTGTTCACATTCCCCACTCTGGTTAGTCAAGACCTTAATAGAGCCAGAAACAAATATATTTAGATCACACTCTGAGAACCAACCTCTGGAATAACTTGCTTAACAACTAGGTTCTGAGCAAAGAAAGTATATTAATAGAGTGGCTGAATAAAGGGTTCATGCTTTCTCTTCTCTGTCTTTTCCTGTCATCTAATAAAAATATGAGTCTTTAAGGAAGGAAAAGAATGTTACTTGACCATATCTGTTTTTCAGAGATTTATGTTAAAAAATGCATTCTGATGGAACAAACTAAGCCATGACTTTATATAATGCCTTAGTCAATGGAACTAGAAAGGAAAAAGAGTTCATTAGAAATTTGGTGGAGTGTGAATCTGCACTGAACATGCTTTGTCTCTGCAAGGTTTCAGTGTCTGATGGTGTTCCCAGAGCTGAGAGCAACTCTGCAACTTCAGCAAGGGCTGATCAAGAACTTCCCAAGAAGAAGTTCTGCAGGAGTGGGGAAACTGTCCCTTGCATGCTCCTGGGGCTCTCACTTCCAGACCCCTGGAGTGAGTGGCCTCTCAGAGCTCATGAAAAGAAAAATGTAGTATTTCTAGGATAGGAAGAGCTACTGAGATAGACTAGGATAGAAGACAGCTGGAAGATCAGAAATGAAGCAATGACAAAGGATAATGCAGATGGGGGTTATCACATAGTAAAGTACATTAACTTCCACAACCTGCAAATAACATTCAATTTAGCATAATTTGTTTGTTTGTACTGCAAATTTAATTCCAGCTATCAAGTTACTCCATGTGCTCAAATGCCAGAACTATGTGGATATGCAGCAGGTAGGTATAAGCCTCCTCATGATTCACAGAGGTGCTAAAATGGTTTGGTGTAAGGGAATCTGGAGCAGTTTTATGTTTCTTTAGGGTGACACAGGCAATGACACACAAAATATCTGCACAAATAGAGAGCTTCTAGATACTTATTGTCTTCTGAATAACCACATGCAGGTTCATGCTCTCCACACACAATCCATGGAGGGATTCTCTGGGTGAATGTGCCAGACTGCACAGACTATCTAGTGGCTCATTAGAAGGGAGGCAGTGCTCCCTGAACATCATCAAACCATTCCTAAATCTGGTTTGCATGTCTCGGCATCTGGTGTTTCCTGTTCCAGTCCTGGAGCATGGAGCAACTTGCATGGCTGAACAACAGCCTGATGAGACCTTGGATGGCTCCATGCTGAGAAATTTGGTCACCTCTGCTTAGTAACTTCCTGAATTTCTATAGTTAGGTCTCATTAGCTCAGGCCTGTGTTTGTGAATACAGCTGAGCACTACTGGCCAGTACTTGTCTGGTATGTGTGGTCTCGGCCAGCAGCAGGTGCGGGAGCAGTGGGAGAACAGTCCTCGAGCTGTGTTTCTGGAAGACAGTAGTAGTCTGAGCACCAAGGTCACCACAACGCTCCTCCTTCACTTGAACAGTCATTTCCCTTTGTTCTCACCACAGCGTCCCTTTCCTCAGCAAATATTTCTGATTACTTCCCTTTCCTTCATTAAATTCAATTGCTGAACATCAACTTCTAATATCAATCTCTTCCTCAGCTGTAGCCTCATCTACTGAGTGTCTGCACCCGTCATCTCCTGAGGATTCGGGCCTTTTGCAGGATGGTGGCAGCTCGGTGCGGGAGGGTGCCAGCAAAAGTGGCAATGAAGGTAGCAACCAGGGTGGCAGTGAAGGTTGCAGCATGGGGGGCAGCGAGAGTGACAGTGAAAGTGGCAGCATGGGTGTCAGTGAAGGTATCAGTGAAGGTGGCAGCAAGAGTGACAATGAAGGTGGCAGCAAGGGTGTCAGTGAAGGTGTCAGTGAAGGTGGCAGTGAAGGTGGCAGCAAGGGTGTCAGTGAAGGTGGCAGTGAAGGTGTCAATGAAGGTGTCAGTGAAGGTGTCAGTGAAGGTGTCAGTGAAGGTGGCAGGGAAGGTGGCAGGGAAGGTGGCAGGGAAGGCGGCAGCGCGGGGCCGGCCGCCCTCTGCCGCGGAGCCCTCCTGCCTGGCAGAGGCCGAGGTGCGTTTGGAAACAATCCTCGAGATCGCTTCCAACGCCGGGACAGGTTCATGGCCCGACTCTCGAATGCCTTTAAATTGCCTTCAGAATTTATACAGTGCATGACAGAGTTTACGAAAATCCCAGTGCCGAGTCTGTTTGAAGGGATTTTCACGCCGTTTTCGTCTGTGCTGCAGTCCCGGAGCCCTTCTCATNGTCGGGGAGGCGCCGCGGGGGCACCTGGCCCGGCCGGAGCCGCCCTCTCGCCTGCAGGCCGGCCGGGAGGCCGAGCTCGGCCTTCGGACGGGTGGTCGCGGTCGGGTTGATTCTGCTTTTCACTTCTCTGTCCCGTCTTTGCACGTACAGGCTCGAAGAAGAAGGGATTTGGTAAAGTTGCGCTCAGATAAAATGGGGCAATAGCTAAAGCAGCTCTGAGGAGTCTGATTGTGTGCCTTACTGCCTTGCGCTGGAGCTATCAGAGGAAGATGCGTGTTTTTATCCTTGTGCAACGCCGGTCTGTCTAACTACTGAACAGAGCGATGTGCTGAAGTTGGAGATCCTGACAAAATGGGAGCACTTGTGTTGTCTGTGACCTGCAGTTTACTTCTAGCTCTGGTGCAAGGGCACAGCTTATTCACATGTGAGCCAATTACTATTTCCAGATGTTCAGGAATGCCTTACAATATGACTTTTTTCCCAAACCTCATGGGACACTATGATCAGGACACGGCTGCACGCAAAATGGACGTAAGTCTCTCACCCCTGTCTCCACCCCCCCACAAATTGTGTGTAACAAATTTGTCATTAAGAAATTATTTGGGATACCTGTTGCACTGAATGACAAGACTGATAATGTTTAGCGAGTAGATGTTTCTTCAGAGTGTTCTAGAGCTCCTTAGTTGTATAAGCACTATATAAGGGAGCTACCGACTTCCTCCCTCCACCCTGCCTTGGCTACTGTATTAGAGTGGAAGAGGAATGGGTGTAGCAGAGCAGTGTGGCTATTCAGAGCATTTTGGCAGAGTTGATCACGTATAGCTCAGGCACCTTGCTGTTATACAGAACAATTGTTGAAATTCTCAGGAGAAGTAGTTTATGATATCCTGGCCTGCCTGAACTCAGTGCAAAAATAATATTTAGAAGATGCTCTTTGCTCCTCTCTCACCTTACATCTATGAAGGAGGATCACCTGAAATTATTCTTAGCCGTATTCTCCATTATGGCTTTTGCATTCTGTTGTCTTCTGACTAGATGCTGGAACTTCTGACTGAAAGAGCAACTTTACTCTTTTAAACTGAAAATAAGCACTTTTCTTACCTGACCTGGCTGTAAGTGTGGCTCCTCTGAGAATATGCCACGTTGTGGAAAGGCTTTGCCCATAGCAATACCTGTAAAGGGTGAGAGCCTCTCTGGGTGAGAGGCTTGTAAAACAAGTTTTAAACCTGTTTTAATAATGGCTTTTCGGTGGTAAGAGGAGGGGGAAAATCTTAGCACAGGTCTTGAAAAGCTCAGTGTCTTGTACTGTGCAGAGAGTGCAACAGAAGTGAGGTGAATATTAAGTTTCTGTTTTAAAAAAAATTATGTGTGGTGTTGGAGGTACTGCTACTAAAATCTTATTTGCATACTGTTTACGCTCCCTGGAGGAGGAGCTTGGTTCAGTTGCCGAAACATGTTTTCAGTGTTGCTTGGGATAATCACAACTCCCTGTTTGGCCGCCAGTTGCCAGCCTGGAATAGCACAGGCTTTGGTCTCACATTGGTTTTGTCAGCCAGGTGTAGATGTGTGGGAAATTCTGGTATCACATGTTAAGCCATCTGTATGCAAGCAACCGAGTTTGGCTGCAGATCTCTGACAAATTGAGGGCTTTTTAGTTGGAAGGCAGGCTGTAGGCTACAGCTGTGGGCTGTGCAGTGCTTCTCCAGCCATCACTTCCCAGGAATGCTTCCTGCAGTGTCTGCCACTTTATCTCCTCAGGTACGCTGCTGCTTCTTGGTGTGTGTTAACTGTAGCCCTTGAGCCAGCACTTGTCAGTATTTGTGCCTTCCAGTCATGCTGCTGTTAGGGCAGAGAGACCACAGAGCCATTTTTATTAGCTTGCTATGACTGACTTTTCTCAACTGTCAGTAACTTGTGCCTAGTGTCTGTGTGGAGGGAGTTCCTCCTGGAAAGTATTCATGCCTTGCCTTACATATAGATACCTACCTTCTTGTATAGCTATTTCATTAAAAATTGTGTGGTAGTGGGAAGTTTTCTTGTTTCCTCTCCTTTTCCATCCTGTCACCCTTATAGCCGGGCTACTAGTGTTGGATTGCTACTCAGCTAACTGGCTGGGTGGCTGCAGGGAGCAACTGTGTCTATTAGGATTTAATTTGCCTACCCTCTTTGATTTGCTTCCTAGTCTCCTGTCATTCCCACTGCCTGGCCTCTAATTTGGTATTCCTAACTACTGTGGTGCTGTGCAGACATTTCTGAACTGCCTCTTGTGTGGTGGTCTGTCTGCCTTTATTGTGGTCCAGCAGTGATGGTGGATTACTTGATCAAAGTGAATTTTTAAGACAGCTGCCTTAGAGGTAAAAGGGTCTTTGCTCCCATTCTGTATGAAGTTCATGTTGAATCCACTGCTAGTGGTTAGATTTGGAATTAATATGGTAAAAGCTTATGGTGGTTCATTGCTGGGCCTTCTTTCTGAGAGGGACCAGTGTGTACCAGTGCCACATATTTTGATGTCATTCAGTAATGTCATTCAGTAATGGCACCAGTTTGTCCATAGTTGATTGCAACAGAGAACCTTCTCAGGATTGTCAAAGGGTGCTGCTTTTCAGGGGATTTTCACTGTTGCAGCAGGGGAGGAGGAGTCACTCACTTCTGGAATAGTGTTTAATTTCAGTTTGCAGCCATAACAAGGCAGTGGGTTAGGGGGTGGAGGAGACTTCTGTTGTTTTAAGAGCTTAAATTTTTTGTAATTTTCAGTCCAACCTTCGTTCAATACCAAAGAAAGAATTTTAATGGCATGTTTTCACTCTATAGAAATGCTTTCCTTTGATCCTCAGTAGGAATGCTTAAAGGCTTTCTTTTTTAATTCTGTCTTGCTCTTCCCCCTCCCTTCCCCCTGCCTGTTCTCAAAATTGGGCATGAGATTTACATATTTGCATGTAAGATCTCACAGGGTTTTGAGGTTGAGGTCTGCAGTATTTTGCTCCCTGTATCATAACTGACTTTTAGTAGGATCATGCAATCCTAAGGAACAAGGTAGGGACTTCTTCCAGAAATCAAAAATATTTTGTGCAGACAGCCCTAATCCAGGTTTATGTTCTCTAAGAATTTTTGGGGAGTGTTTACTCCCCAAAAGGACCAAGATTGTCAAGGGGGCAAGTCTCACCTCAAGGTGAAGTTCACTCTCCAAAACAGTGGTAACTCACAGTGCTCCACTCTGAAGGCCCTACAGGTGTGTTCTTCTGCAAGGGAATGTTGTATAGCAAGAAGTCCTGTGCTGGGAATGTGTTAAATTGGTATTTCTGGATGGTGTCTTCACAGTAATCCTCCAGAAGAGGATGATGTGGAGCTGCTGTCAAAGGTAGTGGTTGTCTTGGAGGAAAGCAGCTGATACATGGTTTTACAATTCTGCCCCATGTATCAGCTGTTCATAATGATGTGCTATAAACCAAAACACTGAAGCACTAGAGCAAGAAGATGATTGACCCAGTCCTAAGGCCTCTGTTATGGATGTTCTGGCTGGTGAGGATAGTCCCTCTGGGATCTTGTTTTCTGCAATAAATAATATGTAATTTCCAGTTGCTCCCTCCATTCACATGTTTATTTATTTAGTTTAATTTTGAGCTTTCAACTTGACAGACTGAGTTTTGGCTTCTTGAGTTTTACTTTATATTTGGATTCGTTTTGTTTACATGACAAATGGTGACTTTAGGAAAGTAAAACCACATGGTTTTGTGGTGTGAAGTTTTGTGTATGTTTGCTAAACAGCTGCATGACTGTGGAATGTGATTATTTGCAGATGCCTACCATCTCTATATCTCAAAGCAGTTTATCAGTAACTGTTCTTGTTACTACTAGTTCAGATTGGGAGGTAGAATATCTAGGTTTTGTCTGATGAGGAAAATAAGTGGACTTAACAGAAGATCTGGTTCATTACAGCTGTACTTAAATAGGTGTAACTCCCCCTCGTGGTCATCCACAAAAACAAGTCACTTCTAATTCCAAGGTAATTCCTACTTTAACTATCCTGGAATAGGGTTGTCAGCTGAAGGCATTATTCCATCAAGGCAGAGGGTTACTGTGTTGTAACTTACATATCTCTTAATCTGTTCTGCTGCAGTTCTGGAATGTGTCCACAGGAGACAAGCCCTTAAGACTTCCTGATGTGGGCAAGATCCACAGGTCTGTAGAAGTACAAAGGGAAAAGGCTTTCCAGTGAGCTTTTAGAGCAGACTATAGAAAACACTGGAAAATGTTGCACAGAGAACAATGAAGTACCTTAGAGACACTGAAAAAATGATTCAGTAGTGAGTTTTCCATTCACTTCTGAGTTCATGGCCATGTGCCAGAATATGTGTGTGCACGTCTATGGAGGGTTAAATGCAGCTGGCTGCAGCAGTGGCAGAAATTGTGTGAGAACCGGGGTCAGTTTAAACAAAGCCATTTAGAGGGGGTTAAAAAGTACCTTCCAAAGCTTAATACTGAAGTTGCATGACTTAAAATTTGTAATGTAATGGCTTCATTTGCTTCCACTAAATCCAAATTTACAGTTAATTCAATATAACGATACTTATAAAAACCTGGTGTCTGCAAGCTTAAATTGGTACGTGTGTGTATACACACAGGAAGGAAAAAGCTGTCTACCACTGTAGGTTGGGAGTTTTGGGGAAATAAGTGCTGTTTTGTGAAAAGGTTATTACTGGGATAGCCTGCAAAGTAGCACAGGTGTGAATTTACTTAATCTCTAGAGACAGCTGTCTTTACTTCTCACTTGAACTCTACATGAGCAGTGCTTGGTGTAATACATGAACCACTAGTACTTAAGACTTGAAGCTTAAATCTCAGCATCTTTTAGGAAAACAGTCAGTATTCTTGATCTGCTTGGAGTTTGTGTTTTGTCCCTGGAGCTCCCTCAGACCGTAAAGTGGAGAAATGTGTGCAGAGGTATGGACATTGACCCAATGGAACAAGCACAAAGGAGTCTTTAATTCATATTTGGATTGTAACATTTTTGTTGTCTCTTTACCGTGGTACTAAAGAGCAGGGAAGGCTTTTGTAAAAAGTGGTAAATTTAGAACATCATGTGGTACTGTTTACAAACTAAGGTAACTTTTCTAGCTTCTCAGAATGTAGTGGATGTCATGAAAGATTGTGGTGATGAAACAGCTAAATTGATGCTTGTTAAATGGAAGTTGGCAGATGCCAAAGTTTTTTTATACCTACTTCATATGGATCAAAGGAAACACAAGACAGTACAACTGACTTCTCTGCTGTTTATGTCTCAAGAAATATGGAATAGTTGAACATGAGTAATTCTTTTGAGCATCACCATGGAAGTTGCAGAAAAGCATTGACTAAGGGTTTGAAACTGTGTGAATTATCTGTGTAATTTTGTAAAATAACATAAAAATTTGGGATGTGTGTTCATTTTTTGTGCTCTCTTGCTCTCAGGTATTCCAAAGAAACATACATCATGTTTAGTTCTTAGAGTGGTGCTTATAGCAACATTCATAAACCATTTTTGCTGATTCCTATGGGTACAGTAAATTACAGCCACTAAAGAAATGTTTGTTGCCTGTAGTACTGAGGCCCTTCAAGTGTGATTGGCTTATGCAGATTGACTGAAAGCAGACAGGCGAATCTGTGTAATCCCATTACCCTGGCTCTAAGCATACCAGTCATCTGCAAAATCTGCTGCTGCTTTCTCTGAGCAGCAGGACTTGCCCACTTGGTGATGTGAATAGCACTGCCTTGCTCTTTGTTCTGCAGGGATGCTGTTTAGAATGCAAGTACTGCTTGCTTGGCAAAGAGATGGTGGCTGGGGTTTTTGGAGATGTTGTTGACATTGTGATTCCAAGAGCCTCCTCTTTATCCATCTTCAGAGGTTATGCCTACTCTAGCAAGTAACTTGGTGTTACAGGAGTGGATCACTAGGTGAAGTTGTCAGCACACTTCTTACCTGTCTGCTGCCTGAGACAGAGGAGTTCTACTCTGGGTTAGATTTTGGCCAGTCTCACTGTGCATGGGGTCTGAAGCTGGCCTGTGGAAGGCTGTCTTGCAGATCTTTGTCAACAGCAGACTTCCATGGTATGTTGTTGTTTGTCTCCTGCAGATGTCTGTCCCTTCTGCAGTGCCCTGGTTAGTGTTCAAGTGTCGCTGCAAGCTGTTGGTGGTTTCTTAGTCCTGCTGTGCAGCCTTGTCTCCAATTCCCTCTTCTCCACGCTCAAATCTGCAATTACTGGCTAAATCAAGGCAGTGATGGACTTGGTCCTGTGGCTGTAGCCTACTCCTGGAGGACACCTGTGGATGAATGGAACAGCTTCCCTGAAACTATTTATATAGAGAAGGAAAACAGGAACAGAGCTACTGAGTTTGTAACTACTTTGCCTTCACTGATTGGAGGCAGTTAGGGCTTGGGAGCTGAGCTGTCTGCTGAGAACGCATCATCCTTGGAGTTGGGGAGAGTCAGCAGTGGGTACAAAGCTTTGAGACACAAGTGCAATTTCCATATTTTAGTGTTTTTGTGGAAGTGGCTGCTGCCCAGTAGAACCTTGTGAACTTCACCTGGTCATTAATAAAACCTAGCATTAGATTAGGTAGGATAGGTCTGCTGAGGGTGATGTGGTGACCATGATTTTGAAGGTCGTCTTCACATATTTTCTTTGAATAGTAGGCAAGTAGGACAAAATTGTGTATTGTTGTGTGCTGGTGGTCCACACTGTTTTGCCCTCTGCTGTCCATGAGCTGTCAAACTGTGTGGGAGCAACAACTGGGTAACAACTCACACCCAGTGCATTGGCCCACAGCAGCTCTGGCAACAGCAACTGGATTGTCTTGAAGGATTTGGTGAACCAAGGTAGATTGTGGGACATCTTTGCAAGGCTCCTGATGTTTGTCATCTACAAATCTAGTCTAAGAATGGCAGAGGATCCTGATGTCTTTCTGAAGCGAGCTTTGTGGTGTTTGGGTGTGAGATGCTCTTTGCCCATGGTGCTGCATGGATCAGGAGGCTGCATGGAGCTCAGGCCCTTGTTGTGTGCTGGTGGAGGTGGAATGCAGGCTTAGTTTTCCATTTGCAGGATGGATGTTCAGGATGACAACTTGGCTACAAGATGTTACCTATGCCTTCATTGATAAAGACCATAAAACGCCAACGGTCCAGAAAATAACCACCTTGAATGGGGAGTGTGGTCAAATGTCCATGCTTTTTTCTCTAGTTTGACAGTGCAGTGATTAAAGCTGACAGTTTCTAAAACTACTGTTGTGTCATCTCTTTAGTTCTTTACTGTATTCCAAAGGAGGGGGTGGGAGTAGCTGCACCACAAAATTTGCTGCTTTTTGCTCTCTCTTAGTCCTGACTGTTGATTCACCAGCCCTTAGGGGCAAACACAGTTCCTTTGTCACATGTTGCCTTTTTGGGTCTTTTCTGTGTATTTGTGTGCATCTGTGATTGCCGTAACACAATGGTAATTTGCCTACCAGAGTAAAAGATGCATATGTCTGCCCTCTTCTTCTGAGCTGTGTAGTGTAGACGAGTGGAGACTTGCTAGATTTCTGCTTAGCTATTGGGAGAGGTGTGCAGGGCTGTGTGAGAGCTGTGTAAGTAGGTACTGTATATGGGGAGAGAGGCCTGGATGATCAGTCTTTGTAGGACAGTAAGGATGTTCTCTTACTGAAGATACCTCTCCTCTAGACAACAGGTATCTGGTAGGGGAAAAAAATATCCACCTTTCCTGTACTTAAACTTCTGGTAGATCAAGTTATTTCAGAGAATAACCACATCCTTCCAAGTTTGGCTCATGCTGTATTCCCCAGAGGGCCTGCATAACCAGATTTCTTTAGACTCAGTAGCTACTGCCACAAAACATTTAGTGGCCAAACTCTCCACACGGTTGTCCTGCATAGAAAATTAAAAGCATTACGTTTCTGGAGAGGGACTGTACCCATCCAGCCCCATGGTGACCTAGCAGTACCTGTTTGCTAGGATGCCATGTCCCTGCTGCATACTGGTTCACATGAGCTAATGCTCTTGCAAGGAAGGTACAAGGTGCACCATTCTAAGAATCCAGTTGGGTGGGGGATCTCGCTGGGGATTATACACAGAGCTACAAACAGAACATTAAATGTCGAAGGTCAACGTGGCTCACAAATCATAACGTGACAGGGAGAAAGAAAAGGTGGCCTTGAGATTTTAGAACAGGAGAAATAGGGAGGATAATGAGGGGAATGTCACCAAGATGAGCGCTGGGGGCTAACAGTAAGGAAACTGTGTCTAGTGCAGGCATTCAAAACTGGGGAGTGTCTCAAAATATGACCAACTGGAAGTAGTGAAAGCAGAAGACAGAGGTAATGATTGCAGATGCTGAGGTAGGTGACTGCAGCTTATGGGCTGCAGCTTGGTCAAATGACTTGTGCATGCCTGACTGACATCCCCTGCATCATAACAAAGTTGGTTTTTTTAAGACTACTGAAGTTTTCATTTAAGACTGCTTAAAAATGCATGAAGTAGGCAAGAAAGAAATGGTGCAGGTTTCCTTCTCTGGTAACTTGGGCAGTGCTGTTATGCTGAAGTGTGTCTCCACACTCACAGAGAGAGGGGGAAGCATAAATCTGGATGACTTTTGGAACCAGAGCAGTAATGACTTCTGCTGGAATTTCTTAGAATTGTGGGTCTTTTTTAAAGATAAGACTGTCTATCAACATTATTACAGGTAATCCTTTACATTGAATGCTGCACAAAAAGTTTAGCAATAAATCCATGTACTCCTGTAACACATGGCAAATACAAGGAGAATTTAAGACTTGTGATTCTTATGCTACTGCAGTCCAGATGTAATGAAGCTCTGTCTAGACTTCATATGTCTGAGGGCCTGCAGTATACCTCCTTCATTTAACTTATAGTTGTCTGTCTTTTATGCTGTCTAGTTTACACAAAACCTAAACCAGATACAATGTATAACTGAAAATCTTTGTAAAAATAGTTCAGTACTGTAACACTTGGGAAAAAGCTCTCATGTTTGTTAAGGACTGTAAATTGCAGAGGCTGGAATATCTATAATTTAGGTCAAGCTATAATTTAGGTTAGAGCAAAAAAATGCAGTGGATTTTGGTCATGAGCTATTTTGAAAAGTATTTTAAATACTTTTACTTTAGTTTGCTTCAGATAGTGAGATGTAATATTCCTGTTTATATTGTTTATAACCTTTGCTATAGTCAAAAAATATAGATATATACGTATTTTTATTTTGCATGTGAAAATACTGAAAGAGAAAATATGGAATTAAGTTGTTTTACTGCAGAAAGAAATTCTGTTGCTAGATCCATGAGTTGGACTTGGTCCTAGTGAGTCCCTTCCAACTCAGAATATCTTGCAGCTGTGTATAGCTAATACAAAACCATTCAGAGTGTATAAAAGTAAAAAAGCAGCGTAGCCTGTTTTATCCTTCTGTGTCTGTGCCCATTTATAGTGTCAATGGCAACCTTAGTGCCAACATGTGGTATTGGAGTAGTTTTATGGAGTTTGTTTTACCTTTTTTTTGAAAGTGTGTGAGTGCCTTGCTGTCCTATTGATCTTTGGAAACATCCCCCCATGTGCTTGCCTGGTAGGATTTTTGATTAATATTCCCATAACCTTTGAGCAGCTAATATGAAAGTTAGACCAGACTATATATGCAGACACATAGATGTATGTGTGTGTGTGTGTATTGCATGTGTTGGGGGAGTGATGGTGAAGAGTTTTTGGACAGACTCGTTCTTGTTGCAGGTGCGTTGAGCATTTCGCTGCTGGGCGGTCCCTGAGCAGTCGCACAGCCCGGCGTCTGAGCTCTTTCCTGGGCGGGTGATGAAGCTCAGTCCCGCCGAGCCCGCCCCCCGGGCACGGGGCTGCTGCCGGCCGGTGCCTGGGCGCTTCACAGCGCGGGGGTTTTTAGGATCAGCTGCCGGGCTTTGCCCTGTAAACACCGATCTTCAGGCGCTGAGCGGCAGGCAGCTCCTGGCCCGTCCGGCTGTGGGAGGAGCGCTGCTGGGCACGGTCCAGCTTATCGGCCGCTGCACGCTGGGCTGTCCCCAGGCTTTGTTCACAGCCCTTTGACAGTCTGAGTGCGTGTGTTGCCTTGGCTGTTCGGCTGGAGGACAAAAATAAGCTTATATCTTGGCAAACATCTTTCTGCAGAGCAGCATCGTTTGTCCCACTGCTTGTTTACTACCCATTTCTTTCTCTGCACCGCCCCTAGCCTCTACCAGCTCTTTGAACTTCAGATTTCCTGGAGTAGGAAACTTAAACTATTGTCTTTTAAAATACGGGGGCAACCTACTTTGTACTCTGACAACATAGTTCATTCTTATCTATGTAAATGTTAAGTTGATTACATTTTAAAAATGTTTGAAAAGCTTTTAGATTAAACACAACATCATGTACTTTTAGTTTATTGTGGAAGCTGCAGAAAATAATGCTAATTTTTTTAAAGCAGCTTATGAAAATAGAAATCAAATTCATGTATGTTTGATGGTTTTCTTTTTACCTCTGTCAAATCAAGATGCACTAATAATGCATATTAAGCTTAAAAGTATTCAGATTTATAACATATATCTTACATACATTTATAGCTAAAATATAAATGGTCACTTTTAGTCCTGAAAAACTTTTGTTGGTTTACCCATGTAATTTTAACTGAATTGGAGAAATGCAGATTACAGCTGATACTTGCTGCTGGCAGCAGTAGTTGATTATTACTCACAGCTCAGGTAGAGACATGGTGTATATGGGCTCTCAAATGAGCTCATACCATGTTCCTTGCTGGTTTAAAGGATGGTTGGCATTGCACTTATGTTTCTGGGCATTCCCATGTTCCTATTTTGCAGTTCTGTAAAGTAGCAGCTTTTAACAGGCATGTAGCAACAAGATACTGACACTTTTGCAGCTTCCTGCAAAATCCTTACATACCAAATTAAGTGTATTTAACTTGCCTTTGATCTAAATTCATCAATGTAACTTCCAATGGAAAAAACCTAGTCTTTTCCCAACGTTGCTTTGAAGCTATTGAACTTGTGAATGTCATCCTTCATTTAGTTTCATGTGTTGAGACATTTATTTATCATGACTTAGTTAATTGTGCATGAACTAGAAGTTGGAGGTTCTTGGCAGCTGATTTACTGTGCCCATCAGCAAATTGCCACCCTTGCCAGCCTGTCTAGGAATTGCATGGAGGCATTAATCTCTCTGGGTGTGATGCTAATCTTGTTTGCATCCAGTCAGAATAACTCCATTGTAACAATAGTGTAGGATTAAATCAGCCGTGCCATACTTGCTCCACTGTTTTTAATTGAAACAGATTATCATTGTAAAAGTGGCTAAAGATTCTGTGAAGATTGTTAGTGTAGCTCTGTGAGTGTGAAGAGTAATTATTGTCTCCTCTTCTGAGATAGTTTATGTGCACTGTGATTGACACTGGCTATATTTCCTGACTATCACATCTGAAAACTGGTATGTTTATTAATATATTTGGTTTAGGGTTTGAGGCTGTACTTCAATTCTGTAGTGACTGGATAGCAGGTTTGTTTGTATGGTACTGTAAATTATTAACAATTAATTTTTAATTATTAATCATTAAGATGCCCTGTGAGAAGCAAGGGGGTTGGTGATCCTTCTGGGTCCTTTCCAATTTGAGGTGTTCTGACTCTAATTATTCATTATTTGGGTCAGTGTTATTTCCTGTAAAGCAAATCCATAGTTACATGAATAGCAATGTGTATCCTTAATACAGGTAGGAATCTGAGGTACACAGTGTAATACAATTGTAGAAATACAGATTTAAGCCTGCCTTTGCTTCAGTGACTGAAATACAGAGTTCTGTAAGCAACAAGGGTGTAATATTGTTCCTTTAGTCAAAAGATAGGTATCAAAAAGGTGATATGGCTTAACACTGAAACAGTTAGTGTTTGTCATTGTTTAACTCAGTTAACCTCAGTGTTAACTAGATTAATGAAGCTAAATGCTTTCACATGGTAGGTAGAGCCCAGTGGTTAGGAGAGCAGGTTGTTACTGTTTTAAGTATCTGACTCCAGTGGCTGAACAAAGGCTCAGGTCCTCTGTGTGTCTCAGCAATTCCAGGTATTTCCTGTCTCTTACAATAAAGAGCCGTAGATGATTGTAACAAAGACCTTGGTATTTCAGTCCACAGTTTTCTCTATTTTGAAAGTGTCTCTGTGACACTAATCAGCAGAGTACAGGAGAGTGTTTTCACTTACTTGTTTTGGTATATGCTGGTAGTTATCCTACATTCGAACCCCAGAGACTGATCATCTCTAGGATCAGACAGAGGTGAGGTGCAACAGAGCATTTGAAATGTCTGCATGGAATAATGAACTTGTTTCCCCTGTGTCTTGCAGTTGTAAGCCTGCTAAGCACAAAATGGAGAAGCATAGTGAGCACAGGATCCATATATAGTTCTTGTTGGCAAAGCACATTTAAGAACATGTTTGCCCTTAGACATTTTTTCTGTGTTTTGCACCATTTGTTTTCATTTGTCTCTCTTGTGTTACTGTTTGTAGAACCACACCATAACTGGATTTTTGAGGTAGCTTGTCTTTGCCGCTGGAGAAAATGTCTATAACATAGACACACCTTGTAAGGAATCTAGGACTTAATAAGGTGTTCATGTTTGTTAGTGGAAAGTTTGCATCCCACAGTCCTTGGTTCTTCACTGATAGTGCTTGAGGCAGTGCCCCTCTTGCTGTTACAGGCTACATAATCTTTGACTTTACAGCTGCTATTAGTTTGTTGGTTTGGGGTTTCTTGTGTTGTTGGTTTTTTTTAAAGATTGTTACTGTATTCTAGCCTGGCTGATATTTACTGGGTTTTGTTTCCCATTGTCAAAAAGATGAGAATTTATATTTTAGAACTTATATTGGCTGTGTGAGGTTCCCTGTTTTTTCAAGAGTGTGGTTTCACTCTATTTTTAACATTGTCATCACCCAGTGTGCAGATTTTCATCTCTTCTTCATATGACAGGGCAGTGGTTGCTAATGCTTGAAATACCAAGTGCCTTAGTTTCCTGGAAGAGTGAATTTTGTTTGTTTGTGCCACGTGCAGACCCTGAACTTCCTGAAGAGAGGAGGATTATGGTATAATATTGTGAGTTTAATCCCAGACTTGCATGCTTAGGACACCAACATGTGCATGCATGCAACTTACCCAGCTGACCACTGGGTAAATGTGGGTAGAATGTGGTTTGTGGTTGGGACATCCATGGTTCAGATAAAGTGCCCTTGAAGGAACTGAATTTTACTGTCAGTGAGCTTGTGATCTTGGCTTTACTTTGTGCTTCCAGACTATGAAGCTGGAGGAGCAAATACTTTGGTTTTCGTAAGATTTTGCTTTCATGGTCCATCAGGAAATGCAGGCATGCTATTTTCTATGAGCAAAGTTTTCCATTTTGGCTAGCTGGAAGTAAAGCTCACATTTAAAGATAGCTCATTTTTGTAGAGTTCCAGGCACAATTCACTAACACTTCAGATGTTCTTAAATGGTAAAAGTAGGCAGTTGCTGAAAATAAATCTGTATTTTACAAATCCCATTTGTGTGTGCTTGAGGCAAAGTTTTACATTTTATAGAGGTTTTTTTGGTTGAGAAAACTCATTGGCTGTAAAATCTATTAGTTTTTTGAGGTACTCCATACTTCTGTTGAAAGGGAAAATTCAGATTATATATACTTCAGTTTCCAAAAACATGGTCACAGCCTATATTTTTTAAAGAAACTATGCTGGTAACCCATTGTAGACTTTGTTTTCCAATGCCCGCCTAAAGAACAAAAAGAAAAGTAGGTATAAATAAATAGATAAATGTTTTTTTTCCAGTGAGAGGTATTCAATCCTGAGCTGATAGTTTCATGCTATACCAAATAAATCACTAGAGTGGTTCCCCTTAGTTACTTGTACTGAAACCTCTGATAACAAATTAATTCATAAATGGATCTAGAAGAGGGATAGGTACTAAATTTGCTGAGAAAACAAATGGGATGAAAGAATTGTACAGAGATCACGTGCTAGAAGCAACTGGACAATAAAATGGTAGGTGTGATTTAGGGTAGAGAAATGCAGAGTAATAACTTTGGGGGAAGATAACCCCCAGAGTAATATGGGGGAAGAGTAACGCCCACTGTCTGTACAAGTGGGTGGGCACAGTATTTTATCAGTTACTGTCACTCAGAAGGTCTTTGTTGTCACTGGAAATGTGATGTCAGTCTTCAAATTTAGTCAAGGCAAATAGAAGACAAAGTATATTATGAAAGAAGCAGAAATCAAAATATAAAGCATTACTATACTAATATATATGTATAATATAAGAATTATAGCAGGAAGACAAAATGACATGGAGAAAGCATAGTGCAATCTGTTAGCTGTTTATTCAAACACACATTAGGCTGCAAAACCAGGAGTTACAATAAACAGGTAAAATGCAGTATTTTCTCACCAATGTCTGCTTAAATTATGCAGGACAGCATACTGTTGTAGTATTTTACAAAGGGTTCAAACTTAAATGGTTGAAAAAGGGGTAAGATGCATTTTAGGAAGAAAGGTATTTCACTGTCTTCTCAACACAGTGGTCGTGTTCCAATGTGCAGCTTGTTTCCTAAACCCTTGATAGTAGGAAACTGGAAGAGATGTCAGCTTGTCTTATTACAGCCCCCTTGCTGCCAGCCAGGGTGGAATGAGGTGTCCAGCTGAATGGTCTGACTCAGGAGGTCAGCTTGTGTTTTCAGAGCATGACTTCTTGCTCTTGTGCTCATACTTCAGGTGTCAGAAGTTAAATACTTTTAGCAAGCTGAAAGAAATAAAAGAAATATTGTAAGGACAGTTACTCTTGGCAGCCAAGTCCTTGGAATCCTGCTCTGATTACATAGGCTGAACATAGCATTCTTCCTAAAAATTTTTAAATTTATCTGTTAGGGTGGTTTTGCATTTAAATAAAATATGCTCTTCAAACGAGTGTTTAGACAATGACAAGATGCTTTAGTAGAACTCTTGCAAACATTGTATTTTTGCTTGTTATTTGTTATCTACCTCTAATATACAGTGTCATTATACATATTGTGATTTTTGTGCTATTTTAGCTTTTAGGTAGCTTTGGATGACAGAAACTCTGTTAGAGTGGTAGAGGTTGGTTTTGTGTTCTGACTTTCTTCTCTGGACGTTTTCTTTATGCTCATTTTTTGTATCAAAGGAGCAGGCTTAAAATATGCAAGTTTATTATCTGTATTGGAAAATGCTATTTAAAAACTGTCAAGTTGCTTATAAAAACAGTTGGTAAAATATCTCTGTAGGTAAACTCAGTTTCATTGATATAAATACTGAGGTTTTAAAAAATCGTTACTTTCCTAGATAAGATTGATGAAAAAGTTTTTGGCTGGTAGTCCAAAACTTGCTCTAGAAAATTAATTTTACTTTTTATTGAATGAGATGAACTATGGGTGACAAAAAGGAGGAATTCAGAACAATCAAGACAAATTCTAATGTCAAAAATAAACTCAATTTCTGTAACAATTGAATATGATTACCCTGGCTACTTTGTTTATCCTAAGTTCCGGGAAAAACAGAGCAAATACGAATGAACAGTTGAGAAGAAAAGAAGCATAATAATTATGCAAAGGGAATTTAATTCATTTAAGTTAAACTCCTTAACTACTTTTTTCATCTGAAGCTGTGCAGCCTCTAGGAAATAATCCAACTTATTGAACTGAAACACAGTATATGAGAACTGCATTTCTGTTCTTGTCACAAAATACTCACATCTTGGGTTCCAACCAAGGCAGCTCAAGAGGAGACATTCAGAGAGGGGCTCAAGCTAATGTGTGCCTGTTGTAATGGCATGTGCAGATGTAGCCCACAGCTGGAGTTCTCTGAAGAGTACTGCCAGCATTTTTTTGGTTTATCATAAAGCACTTATATGTTATTCTTCTCTGCCTTATCTTCTTCCTTCCTCCCCACACATTCCTGTATTTATTACCAAGGTCCTTTAAGGACTTGTAGATATTCCATTTTTTAAGGGAAATGTATTTAGCAGTGTCTTTTCTTTTAAACTGTATCTTCAGTAGTAAGACTTGTTTCTTGGGTAAGGAGAATAGGTAGGTAGGTAGGTAGATACATAGATATATAGATAGATATGAGGTACTTGAAAGCTGAAAAAAGTAAGGATACTGTTCTGGACTCAGAATCTAATCTTTCCTTTTACAGCCATTGGTTGAATGTTTGAGAGACATAAATATTGATGGCAAATAATTAAATAAAATTCTTACTAAATAAAAATCTTACTAAAAGCTTGGCCTACTTTGAAAATTGCATGCACTGTCCCAATTTAACATCACACATAACATTTGCACACATGGTAGTATTTTGGGCAAAATAATTTACCCTAACAATAAAGCTGAGAAAATGTAGAACAGAAAGGCTGGGGTTTTTTTTTATTTAAAAGCCTGTCTGACTGTGAATAAGCAATTGAATGCATTGAGCCGAAAAAGTTAAACTTCATTCTGTGAATTCTCTAGTAAGAACAGTCATCAGTTACTCACTGCCTGGTACTTGGTAATCCAGGCAAAGAAATTCTCAATCATGTTGAGAGAGATTTTAAATTAGATGTTTGAAAATGAGAAATAATGTTTAGACCTCATTAACAACAACAACAACCACCAAAAAAAGCCCTAAATTTCTTTAGTGTGAGAGATGACTACATCATGCCACTTAGGACTGAAAATGTAATCTAACAGGAACTACAGGAACAGACACACCTTGGAAAACCTCAGGGCATTTGTTTAGAAGCTGATTACAGAGAAACTCAATGTTTTACTTTATTTTTAAATATCTTGGGCATTCATTAAACTTTTCAGATTTCTAACATTGTCAGATAGGAAAAATGAGGTTTGGATAGCCAAAGGTTGTCCAAGATCCTGGGACAAGGGCTGGGCTGGAAGTGCCAGCGGAGCCTCTTGCCACTCAGGCCAGTGGGTTTTGCTTTTTCAGAACTCCTGAACAAACACTATTTTCTGGTATCTTTTCAAACCTACATAGGATTAAATGTAAGCCCTAGTGATGAAAGTTAGTTTTGACGCTTTGATTATCTTTTAAAAATTGCTAACCAAAGTCTTTTTCTTCCCTGTAGCCTTTCCTTATTCTTATGAATCTTCACTGTTCGCCAGACGTCCACACATTTCTGTGCAGAGCCTTTGTCCCAGCCTGCCTAGATCAGATTCACGTGATTCACCCCTGTCGAAGCCTCTGTGAGAAAGTGTATTCTGACTGTAAGCAGTTGATGGACACTTTTGGAATTGCATGGCCTGAAGAGCTGGAATGTACCAGGTATTTTTCATACTGACAGGTGGTGGGAGTGGTATTTTCATGTTTGACACAGACTGAGTTGAAAATCTGAGGCAGAATGTTTAATATCACCTCGCAGTAACTTCCTTAGTATGCTGACCCTGCAGTGCTTATATATGGGACCATTTATTTATTGAAACTTTTTTGTTATTGAAATTATCACCTGCATTTTCTGCCTGTGACAGTTTTTGCAACAAAGCTCTGCAGCAGTTCTTTTCAATAATCAGATCCTTGCAAGAGGTAGCTTTTTCACTGTACATTTCTAAAAGTTTAAAATATTATATGTTACAACATAGATTTTGCTTTGGTTTCTGATCTCTAAACTAGGGATGATCATGCTTACTTTATTAGGGGTTTTAGAAGTAACTGCTCATAAGATAATGAAATATAGAATATTCTGTATTTCACCAGACCCAGAACATTACATAGTGGAAACCTTACGTTGCTCCTAACTGTTTAAATGTGCCAACCTACTCTTGTGTTGCTTTTCCTGTACTGCCTGCCAAAACTCCCTTTTTTGAAGTGTCACCTTTTCCTCAAAGGTGTTCTTATGTCTGTTTCAGATAGAGGACAATTAATACTTTATTTGGGGAAAAGATGTCTATATATTTTAAATGGAAACCACTGGAAGCACTGCAGTGCAATCTTTTTGAGATTATGACCTCCAGCTGTGGATATTTATAAATTATTAAGGCCATATTTTTTTTGTTTGTTAACACACATCAGGTCAAGAGGTACAGGAAAGGAGCAGAGACTGGAAA
>VYZP01070417.1:0-12458 GCA_013400635.1 Hypocryptadius cinnamomeus
GGGCCTGAGATTTGGATCATTTGTCCTCGGTTCCCAGCTAGAGATGGAATTGTTTGGTCTACCTATTCCATGAAGAGAGTTTAACGTCCCCTAATATGAAGCTCATAACTACACACTAAAACAGCACAGAATCTGAAAAATATAAAAGCTAAAACCTGAGGCATCATTATGTGTAGGGGACACCTTCTACCAGATCAAGTAATTCGAAGACCCATCCAACCTGGCCTTGAACATTTCCAGGAACAGGGTACCCACAGTATCTCTGGGTAACCTGTTCCAGGGCCTCAGCACCCTCACAGTAAAGAATTATTCCTAATATCCAATCTAAATAAAAAACTGGAACTGGGAGCACTAACTTGCTTAACAGGTAGGAATGGCAGCTTTTTAATAAACGGGAGAAGTTCTTGATCAAAACTGCACTTTGGAAATAATGTAATGTCATTTAGTTAACTTGATGCTCAGAACACTAAGAGAGTAATTGTGAGGTAAAAATTCCAAATAATTAAAGAATTTTGAATATATTTCATGTGACCGGTAAGCTCAACCTTAAAATAATATTAAGACAACAAATAACACTCGCTAGCCAGTGCTATCTTTGTAGACAACTGAATCCATATATCAAACAGTATTAATTTTTCTAGCAACCTGCTTTTTTATCTAAGTTATCCTTTGCTGTAACTTAAAGCACAGTGATGCAGAATTGGCCTCCTACATCTGGTAAGTTAATCTTTTTTTAACTGAATTAGTGTGGTTTTTCTTCTGTCGAATGCTCTATCTCTTGTTGACTAAAAATTATTTTGCTTGTCTTATAATTAAATACTTGTCTTATAATATAATGCTTACAATTAAATGTTAAATTCAGGTTTTAAGATCACCAGTTCTGTATGAAACATATTAAGACTAAACAGCAGATCTAAATTATTGTATTTAAAATTATATTGTTTTATGTAAAAAATCATGAAAGAGTAATAATTAAATAATTCATGGCAAGTAGCAACTAACTCCTTATTTTAAATTATTTACTATGTTTTGTATCAAATAAACAAAAAGAAAGCCAAATAAATGAATTAAACTTATTTTGCAATGTTGGGCAGCAACCTTTTACATCTCATTTGTTTTCATATACTTTTTGGCGCAGTTGTTTAACAAAAAACAGAAATCCAAATATAAAACTTTAAAAGGGTGGGAGTGCAGGTTTTTTGTGTTATTCCAGCATCCTCCCTAAAAGGACATCCATTGATGCAGCTACATATTTGTGACTTTACATTTTAAAAACAAGATGCTCCAGGTGAAGCATGGAAATGACAAGGAAAGAATAAAATCTGTAAGAAAACATGTTAATGACTGTGCAAACAGAAAGTCAACTTGAGTATTACTATGTTCTGTTGCAAAAGTCCAGGGAAGTCTGTATAGAGGTTAGGCCTTTGAAACAAGATAATCATCCAGTACCCACTGTGAGCATCTGGCCTTTTCTAGATAGGGGGCATGACTGGAGTGCCTCAGAAATTTGTCTCAGCTACTTATAAATAGAAAAAGTTTCCATCCATAATAGGCTAGATTATTATCTGTTGTGAGTATGTTCTGAGCTGCTGGGGAGACTGAAGGAGATTTGGAAGTTATTTGGTAGAAACCTGAAAGATAAATTGAGTTTAGGACAAAAATAGGGTTGAGAAATTCAGAGAAAAACTCTAAACTTTGTGTTACTGAGAAAACTGGGGCAGGGACTTTCAGTGCTTTCACTTGCTCCATCTGTCAGATTGCTCCTATCTTCAAGTAACATATCTAATTTGATAGCGACCTTTCATATTTAATTGTGTTAATTTGTTTCTGGAAACAGGAGAATCAGAAACCATTTAGCCAAGGGGTGGTGAGGGCAGATGTTTATGATGTCAACAAGGATAGCAAAATATTAATTAGAAAATACTGATTAAGACTAAATCCAGTAAGAGGTATTTAATCGTCTGACTACTGTTTTCACAGCTTTCCCTATTAATCTTTACACCAGATGTAGTAAAAGCTTAAATGTGAAAGGGGAAATATAGAACTGCAAGGAGAACTATGTGAAAAAGACAAGCATTCATTTCATAACCTTTCTGGCCAGAAGCCTCCTGAACCACATAGCACAAAGGTGACCTGTTTAAATGTCTTCGAAATATTTTTTTGCTACTTTCTCTTAATGGATGTCTGTCATTTTTTATTTACAGAGCTCATGAACTAGTTAAATAGTCTGTGAATCTTTTAATTAAACATTCCCTATGTGTTGCAAAATTTAAACACAGATTTCAAATTTTTTTTGGTCTTTGTTATTAATTTAATTTAATTTTCAGAGACCCATTTTAATTGTATGATCATTTATATCATTTCCACAGTAGCCAGGAAAATATGAAGTATTTCTGTGTATCTTAAACATCACTGTCCTGCTATTCTCACTACCACATTCAGGTATTGAAAATATAAATGGGAACAGAAGGCAATTAGGGACTCCCTCAGAAGAAGAGTAGGTTGACAATTTCTGGTGGTAGCAAGTCAAGATGTTGTCACCAGAATCTACATGGAATGAACAGAGAGAAGTGGTTGAGCTAGTGGAGGCTGATGATTTTATTGCTTGTGTTTCATCTTTTCCTCTGAACTTTTCTCACAGGTATAAAACACTTCCTCCTTGTGTTCAATAAAAAACAGTCCATTCCAGGACAGATACTATAAAGGAACAGAGGTCTATTGGGGAAAGTGAAATGGATTTTCTTCAACATTAGAAATCAAATGTGATTTTCATTTTTGAATTTATGTAGATATGTATGAATACTATACACACACACACGCACATATGCATTTGGATGCTTCCAAAATTTTTGTGTCCTAATGTGGATTTATAATCTGTCTACTTCCATTTTTATACTCTCATAGTCACTGAAACCACACAATGTCCTTCTTAACCAATGGAGTTATATAATAATAAACAATTCTATCCTTTCAATTCTTCTTACAGGGTTACAGCTATCTTTGGGTTCAAATGTTTCAGACTCTTTAATTTGCAGAGAAGTTGTAGGTCCATAACTGGAATCTTGCAGAAATTATACAGTTAATATGAGCTTCGTACTCCCAATGATTCTTATGTGCATATAATTTGATAAGTAAATAAATATACATTGTCTGTGCATAAATATACATAAAATATAGCTTCTACTGCAAGATAAATTTTACTTTCACTGCTTTTGATGTATTTTTGTCTTTTAGAAGTCCAAATGCATTAAATTGCTTCAGTTTTATGTGATATAACATTACTATCATTTGAATTTTTAAGATTCGTAACAGGGAGAATGTTCACAGATGTTTGTATCTCACAAGAAGTATGGAGAAATGCAAAAGCTCCTGTCTAAACCAATGATCATAATTTTGCTTACTGAAAGACATTCATTATATTTTTTCATGATATTAAGACTGTTAAATCCAAACTTGTGCATGGTCAGGACTAGAAAATAATTTTGTTCTAAATTTCTTCCTGTTCCTTTGAGTAAGTTGAGGAAAAATGCCTTTTTGAAAGATCTGTGGAGTCTTGATCAAATTATCTTGGTGGGATGAGTCAGTCAAAGCAGAAATTAGGATAACTAGTAAAATTCTTGACTGATGATCTCCATTGTCACTGAGGTGACAACCACCTGGATTTTGTTGGGGTTTTTTTCCCTTTCTGTTCTGTGAATTACCAATATTTCCACTGATTCGTAAACAAGAATGAAAAGTACACTTTGATGTAAAGGTGAGGAGTGCATATTAATGTGAAATATGATATTTAAAACATCTCATATCTTTTAATATCAAATCCATTTATTCTGTTGTAAATAGAGATGAACTGAAGCATTGACATTTCAATCTGTGTGACGTTTGGACTTCTGATTTTAGCTCTGACACATGGGTGAGAGCACAAAAAAGGATTTGCATTGAGAAATTTGAATTTAACCTCCACTTAAAGTTCTGAGTCTCTAGATTTATTGCCGTGGATTTATGCTTTTTCTAGTTCTGAATGAGATAATATATTAATAGCTATCATGTCAGTTAATCTGATGAGCAGATTTCATCACATGTTAGTCACTCTGTAATGAAAAAGTTTAAAAAAAATTATACGCTTATAATCTTAATCTAATTCACTTTGTGTAACTTATCTGGATTTAGCTCTTGTCAGTTTTCTTTCTTGTACATAGCAGTTTTATTTCTGAAAACAAACATTATAGTAAATTGTCCCAGCTATGCTATATTTGAAACAAACTATAGCTTTTTTTGGATGGACATGCATGATACTAGAACTGGATTTTCCACTTGAAAACAGAAATTAATCGTAAAACTGTGTCTAATTTACAACCATATCTATTCCTATATGCAAGCCCCATATATAAAAATTTCTGCCAAACAGCAGACTCTTTCTGGCTATTTGAAAGCACAAAGGACTAGGAAACTTGAAGCCATCAAAAAGATCTTCCTGTATGCATTAGGGTTTTAAACCAGAACTGAAGCTAGAATGTGAAGTGTTTTACCTCAAAGAGAAAGCATAATTTCATCAGAGCATAATAAAACCACACACTTTTTAATGTGTGAAATCTTTAGACTGGGAAGTTCATACAGTGGACAATGCACTTCAGCATGACATGCCTTAGAAAATATTTGTAAAAATGGGCCACTCTCTTTGAGACAGCTGTGAGTTCAAACTTATACCTAAAGTGACTGAAATGCTGCTGCTAACATTGAAAGGATATCAATGTGTCTAAACTTTGTTTTGTGCATATGTGACTATGAATGAAAATATAAATTGGAGAACTGATTTGGTTTCAGATGGTGCTTTTTGTCCTTGACTGTGAGATCTTTGATATTTCTTCTGGTTCCTGTTCATTCCAAACCAAAGAAGTTTTGAATATAAGATAGTACTCGGAGGGCTCAATTTGCTGGTTTACTTGTTTTTAGGGAAAGTGTAGTAAATATTGGTTTGTTGTTTTTGTTGTGTTTATTGTTTTTCTTTCCACTGTGGAGAAAGTATCCCCTATAATTACTATATTTTAGATTATTAAAAAGGAAGACTGTAGTCAACAGGTTACAGCATTCTCTTATTTTTATCTAATAGCATTTTACTCCAAAAAGTTTCTGTTAGCAAGTAGCTTGCTTGATATCCCTGCTGCTTTCTCCATATTTACCACCATTGCCATTGCACACGATGTAGCTGTTCTATGAACATGCTGTCTACCAACTGACTCATTACTGCACTCTCACAGAGCTATTCATGCAGTCATTGGTGTACATTAATGAAGGGATTTTTTTTTTTAGAAAAAATAAACAATTAGGGGGTGGTGTTTTACATGCACTCAGTTTTCAGGTATGTAGCCATTGCTGTATCAGGTCCTGCTGCTGCGATGGAAATCTCTGTTGGAAACAGCAGCTGTATTTTGTCTCCATAATGTTTAACTCCATAGGTATCAGTACCTTGGACTTGACACCTAACAATAGAATGAGAACATTCACACTGAACAATCTGAACGCCATCGATTAACTGATCCATCTCCAGCAGACAAGAAGCTGGATTTGAGGTATGTTTACCGATGCTGAACAATTTCACAAGGAAGAAACAAATCATTCCACATTGCAAGGCTATCCAAATGCTCTTTTTTCCAATAACAAGTCTGACAGTGAAGTTGGTACCCATGAAGGTTTGCAGTTATTTATTTTCTAAAGGCTAGAACAGCATATCAGATTTCTCATTTAAAGTGTTTTTCGGAGAAAAGAGTGTGCATAAAGGTTTTTATGTAATGACTACCACAGCTGTCTTTAAAGCCATAGAAGAAAAAAGAAAAGTTTTCCAGAATTCAAAGCTATTTCACTTGTTCACGTGTCACTTATGTACTTGTACAAGGAAAACAAATAATGAGTTTAATGTCAGTCGGTTAGGAAACAAATAGTCAGTCCCATGTATTTTAATACATGTGTGGAAGTAGACAGGGGTGAGAAGAGGTGGTGTTTTTAAGGAAGACACTATGATATCAGTCCTGTTCTGCTTTTGCCATAAATGTTCTACATTAAATCTGAGGTATGGCTTTCAAAGCATTGTCTACCTGTCTCTGGGGTTTTGTGAGGATAAATGCATTGGTGTCTGAGTCATCAAGATGCTCTGATGGTAAGACACAAAATAACTGTGAAGATAAAATTAATAGTCTTTTTCTTCATTCTTGTATACAAAGCTTGTCTTTGTTTCCTGTTGAATTAATCTGGTATTAATCAGTCCTATCTTTGCTTCTGTACATTGATCTGTGGCTTTTCTTTTCCTCTGCACAATCTCCTTGTAGGACTCCACAACATCAGCATGTCAGGTAAAATATTCCTGCCTGTATTACTGAATAATTTATACAATGTTGGTAATTCTAATGTTCTGTCAGACTCTCCATCATGTAAATAATTACACATGCACAGTGTGCCGGCAACCAGCTAAAGGAGAAGTGAGATTTTTAGTGAGATGTAGTTGCATTATGAGGGAAAATCACTGTGAAAGTCAATGCTTAGGTATTTTAAGCTTCCTTCAATAATAATACTTCTCAAAATATATGTCTGAGAAAATACCACCAACACCATTATCTTTTCTTTGTTGCAAGTTTTTCTTCTTAATGGCCTGTGAAAACGGTCTTGATTGAAGACTACTGCTCACAGATAAATAGGACTACTCTTCTTTATTTATGACAGTTGTAACAAGCTAACAGAGCCTGATGACCCTGTTCCAAAGAGAAGTGCAGATCATCACCTAACAGAAGAATTCCAAAAGAAAAAAACCTGACAACAACAATTTTGTTGACCCATGTTTTTGTAACTATTCCATGAAATCGAAAGACAAACAGCTTGGAATATATTAGGGAAACATCTGAATTGCTGACAGCATGACTGAGAAATTAAAAATGGTAGACATGAAAAACTATGAAGTGTAATTTGAAAGGAGCTTGGACTTGGTAGAAACTATATATTTTCCTCTTTCTAGGTTCTAGGATTTTAGATACTCCATTTGTTAAAAAGGAGATTTATATAAGATACACCACATCCTTTCATTTTCTCTGTAGAAAAACAACACGTAAGGCTCTTAATTTTGGGTATCTTCTTGCTTTAGAACACAGTGATAATTAACTCTGAAGCACACTGATTTACGTCACCAAGCCAACTTTGAATATTTTTTTAAATTTTTATCATGCTGCCCATGTATGTTTCTCTTGGGTGATAAACATGGTGTTAATTGCTTCAAGAAAAGTTCAAAATAATTCAATTTCTAATGATAGTACAACATAATGCCCACTTAAGTGCTTTCCTCTGGCAGCTCTACACTGAAACATAACAAGTTCTGTGGGTTTAAACATATTTTTCTAACCCTGGCACCATGGTACCTGAGCATTTCAAAGGATCATATGTTTTAGAAAAATCAGAAGAAATTATTAATTACTTAATTCCTATATAGACAAGTGTTGAGGAATACATAAAGTGCAGGTAGCTTGGGGTGCATCTGCAGTGGAGCTGCAGGTTGAGCTCTGGGTGGGAGCCCCAAGCAAGGGGCCATGAACTGCCATCCCAGGATCCTGTGGCCTGGCCAAGTGACTGGCCACTCAAAGGCAGGCAGGAGCCAATAATCCCCAACATTTCCCAAGCTTAGACAGTAAGAGAATAAAATCCCAGGAGTTCCTTCATTCAGGTTCTGTCCTTGGGGTCATTCAGTTTGAGCTATTTTGTTATTTGGTCAAGATTAAATCATCTGAAGGGTCTGGATGTCTGAGACTCTGCTCTTGGACGCCTGGGGTCTAGCCATTAAGGAGACCTGGTGTGCCACTTAGTGTGGGCTGTGTAGCTGTGAAGGGCCCTTGGTCCCAGCTCAGCTGGTGTGAGTTTGTCTGTCAGAGTGGCTCCTGGACGGCCAGACATGGAAGCTTCCCAAATACTAGAATTAAGAGAAACAGTTGCTGTTTTCCTTAGCCAGGAAAATTCTACCTGCCTTGTTGGTAGTGGTTCAATTCCTCCAGAGTACACACAAACTTCTGTGGATTGAACTTATGCTGACTTGGGGTTTTGAAAACCAGAGGATAAAAATGAGGTAATATTCTCAGAAATTTGAAGATCCACTCCTTAATGAAAATACAATGAAGAAGTCTATGTCAATGTTGATATCACTCTTACACATTCTTCCAATTCTATTGCAAATTTACAAAGCACATCTAGTTTCCAAATATGCACACTACGTATCCAGTTATGTCTGGTGAAATAAATGGAGTATGGCCTTCTCACAGAAAATTTATGTAACAGTTACCCTGGGAGCTCTTAGTGTAAAACATAACCTAAATATTAACAAGGACAAATGTTCAGAACTCAGAGCAGGTGTTAATGCATGCACTTGCAGATAAAGCCAGTAGTAACTGTTAAGCTAAATCCTCTTCAACATCTCTGAAATGCTACCTCTTAGCTGGTATGTTTGACTGCCCAAGAAGATGGCAAGAATTTAGTGCCAATTTTCTGTGACACTGTTGACTTTCCTTGAAAAGAGCAAGAAAATTATATTGGATTATTGCTAAACGGTACTGGAAAATTGTGACAAATTTTATAACAATGATAGTGGAGGAAAAAAAAAACCCGGAAGTTAATATTAACAGTAGTTAATATTTTAGTGTCAGAATGATGCAAGGGCTGGGTGTTCCTTATAGGCTTGTTGCCACAAAACAACTCTGGGCTGGCACTGTGGGGGCCTTGTCATACAGGGCCTGTGTCATTGTGCCTAGTGAGGTTATTCATTCAGCTATAGAACTGATGGTATGAAACTGCTAAATCTGCATAATTCTGAGATACTATTGTGCTAAACTTCGAACTAAAAATCAATCTCTTTGAAGGTCTTTGTTGTATTTACAATCTGTACCTAAGTACTCTGAGGAGGATTTGCTAGTCACATAAACAATTCTATTCTTTAGGGTTGAAATAAAAGCACTGAATGTATAGTCAAATTATGTTAATTACTGGTAAAAATCCCCTGTTTTTCTTTTTCCCTTGCATGCTTCCAGGAAAATAGGAAACTCTTTCCTTATCAACAGATGTAGTTTCTCATAAACAGATGCATTTATGAGATTATTACAACTGGGAGAACCAGATACTGATCAGTCCTGTCTATGTCGACAGGAGGCAAGTTTCCAAAGTTTTCACAACTAATTCTCACTTTCAGGATCTTTAGAATCTAAAAACATATAGTGTGTAAGGACTGAAGCAGAGAAAGAAGAAGAAGAAAAGGGGAAGAAAGGAAGGGGAAGCTAAACTGTGTTCGTTATTTTTTTTTCCAAATTGCTATATAGTGGGGCTTGATGGTATTACACCATACTTTAATTTCAATCAAGTCTTATTTTTTATAAATTTAGCAGCTGTAGAAAACCAAATAGAGCTCTGTCAAGGCAATATGATGTTAAACTTGAATGCACTTTATAAATAATATTTGACAATATGAAATATTAATTGTACATTTTCCTGGAGCTGTTAGTAATACGAACACTTTTAAACTTGACTTTCTTTTAATAAAGGCAGATGGAAAATTCTTGCCGTCATATCCCAAATTCAACCTGAGTTCTCCACTTTTTGTGCATTTTCTTTTCTTTTCTTTTCATATACCCTTTTTCTGTTCTGCATCCTGTTTTCCACTTGAAACCACACATAAAAACACAGTAATATTGTACATTGGAGGAAAAAGATCTTTTGGTATTCTTAACAAATTCAGAAATACCCACGTCATAGATGTCATTTATTTCTAAAAAAACACGAAATCTTTGAGTTAATAAATCATCTGGAGGGTACAAGCAAAATTGCCAGTCAGTTTGCTGGTGTCTAAGTGGGCTGACATGGCAGCAAGGTACAAAACATTGTGTCTTACTGGACTGTGAAGTCACTGAGAATACTTATTGAAGTAGTTTTTTGAAAGGTCTCCTACAGATGCAAAGGGGAATAAAAATCCTCCTCTTGAAATAGCTACTCCTCATATATGCTTTCTTCTCTGCTTTCAGGCATTGACCAAGGGAAATCTTTAATAGTTCCTGAATGAGCACAGTTTTTATCTCAGTGCACCACAAGTGATGATCTTTATTTAAACTTAATCATCTAGAAGAAAACTATGATGACTCAGGGGCTGCTTCATGATCTATTCAGATTTCCTTTTATGAGCAGCCATAAGAGGTGAGAGACAGTGGCCGGGATGAGGCCAGGAAATGCAGTTTTCTGATAGCACTGTGGGTGAAGCAGAACTTGCTGTTGTAGATTTAGTGCTCAGTCAGTCAGTCATTCTTTCACACACAGGTGAACCCTGCAGTCTGGAGACTTTCAGAACATCTTTGTGACAGCAAGATAGAAGAAAGAGATGGAGGTCCTTAGTAATCAATAACTATCCACATATTACAAAAGCAGTGGAAATTAATGCATTGTCTTCTCAGTTTCACTGTGGGAACTTGTCTCTTTACAGTCAGAATGTTCAGAAACTGTAGCCAGGTTATGTGCTCTCTTTTTGCAGAGAAAAAGAGAAGTGAAAAGAACTTCTATTGGTGAAAAAAACTTTTATTTCATGAAACAATTTTTGGAGTTTAGCATGAAATTCAAATTATAAATACGAATGTTTTTCTACCAACATTCGAAAAAGTATTCATTTTGCTTTTCAAGGTTTCACCTTGCCAATGTTTCTAGATGATTCTAACTGACTAGAATTTCAGTTGCTATAACAATGCTATCAAGATTGTATAAGTCTTTCAACAAAAATATAAGAAGTCCTAGATGATGTATCATGTTGCAAGTCCTGAAATTTCTTTCTTTGAAATAAGTCCAATATTGTTCTGATGAAAAATAATAGATCTTTATCTTAAAATACTTCCAGATTTGACCTTCGAAGTGTATTCCCTTTTTCCTTCTCTGCTTACCATCTTTCACAGGTACTTCTTCCTTTCTCTGGTTGAGGTCCTTAGCAAAATCACCAGTAAGGATACAATATTCTGCCTTTAGTACAGTTTCCTTGTAGTTGTGATAGTAGTTCATCGTAGCCAATTGTGTAAAACTAAAAAATAATGAAAATGCATTAACAATATGGTGAAAGCTTTGAGGACTGTAGTTTTACTCACAGTGTTTCTACTTTGTGCATCCTTTCCTCATAATCTCACTCTGAAGCAAATACTCTTATTCAGCAAAACTTTCTTCTCTGAAAGCCAAGTTCTTTTTGTTAAAAGCTCAGCAGGAAAATTGCATGTTATGATTTGGAAGTCCTGCCTTGATATGTTGAAGGAATTTTCAGGCAGATATGCTCCCATTTTCCTTTTTTGGGATGAAATTTTGTTGAAATCAGATCAAAGCAGCATCATGTCTTTCCTTGATAGAAGAGTTTGTTATGGCAGTCATGACATACAGCGTTTTTTTCTCTCTGAGAGCATAAATTGCAAAAACAGGGTATCCAAGGAGTATTTTCAATTGAAAAGACTTGATTTTGCAGTGGAAAATCTAAACTTTTATCAGAAGGTAGATTTTTTGGGAAAATCGTGTTTAGTTGAAAACTCAAGTTTCCATTAAAAATAAGCCTGGTATGCTTTTCCAATCTGTTTTATTCTCCATTGCTTTTCACTTTATTACTCCTCTTCTAAGACATGTTCCTTCTTGTTAAGTTGCACTGTTCGAAGACTGTTTGATAGCATCCTTTCTTCATCTCTCTTTTCATGTTTTGGTTTTATTTTAGGGTTTTTTTTTTGTTTGTTTGCTTTGGGGTTTTGTTTTGGTTTTTGGGGGTTTTTTGTTTGTTTGTTTGTTTTGTTAGTTTTTTTTTCTTTTCTGACTTCTTACAGGAAGTTCTGTACCTAAAAGTCTTGATGGAGGGGACTAAACAATTAGAAAACTTATTCCCTTTTCCTTTAAAATAGTCTTGAAATTTCAACATAATTGACCAAATACCCAGTTAGGGTATCTGATGGTATAATGTTGTTGCAAGTGCTCTCAGTTCAGTCTGCTGAACTTTCACAAAGTCTTTCCAAGACCTCTACTTAAATCCTTTCATTAACCAGAGGCATATTATGTGTAGTGCTTCTTTCTTACTGTCATCTTTTACTTAACAAGTAGCAATTAAGTATATTCTTCTCAGTTCCCTTAAGAATATAACAACCGATGAAATATCTGTTGCAGTCTGTGCCTTTTAAATCAGTAAAATGTTCATAACTAGCATTTCTATTTCTAAAAAAAATAAATAATGACAGATTGTTTCTTTCTCCATTTTCATCCCTGCAATTAGACAGTTTTTGATGTGTCCCAGCTACTTTGTTCCTTTCTGGCTTGAACTATTCAGTTTTATAGATACCACGTATCATTGCTATTAGTTAAAGTAACTGAAGTAGTGTGTTTGTAAACCTGTGTGCTATCATGCAGGCAGAACATATAAAGGACCAATGGTTTGAACCTCTAGTATT
>VYZP01070418.1:4131-23907 GCA_013400635.1 Hypocryptadius cinnamomeus
GCGGGAAAGAGAGAGAGAGAAAAAGAGAGGGAGGGAGGGAAACTGGAGGGAGGGAAACTGGAGAGAGGTAGAGAGGTCGAAGGCTGGGGGGTGGAAGGGAGGGAAGGAGGAGGGAAGGGAAGAAAGGGGCGCTTTAAAAGTTGAGCAAGGAACAAAGTGGGGGAAGTTGCCAAAAAAAGAGCTCTGCATCCAGACTCGTTGGTAACTTCCCGATCCCTCCCCTCCTTCTCGTACACACGACACACACTTGTATTTTGCGCTGTCGTAAAACCCACGTGTCTCGCCCAGAGCCTGCCAGAGCCGAGCCGAGCGCCCGGCCGCGACTGCGATGCGCAGCCACAGCAGAGGGAGCCCGGTGGCTCGCAGCTAGCCATCCCTCCGTTCCCCGGAACCTGGAGAAGGATCACCCCGCTCCCGCGTGGACAAAGACCAGAGAAGTCTTTGCTCCCGGCCGTTGTCCGGCTCGAAGGCTCCCGGAACAGCCGACACCTCCTCACGCCGCCCGTGCAGCAGCGTTCACCCCGCCCAGGTAAGGCAGACCCGGCCCGGGGCCCCTCCGACTTGTCCGCACAGCGGGGCACCTTCGCCCGGGCCAGGCACCGCCGGCCCGCGCCCTCCGCCTGTGCACGCCCGAGTGGAAAACAGCAGCGGCCGCAGAGGAGAGACCCGCGCGTGTGCGCGTGTGACTGAACTTTCCTCCGCCTCCTCCTCCTCCTCCCTGTTGTCAGCGGAGAGTCGTTTGCTTCCGCGGGGAGAGGAAAGGGAGTGAAAAGGGAAGACAGTGCGTGCGCCGGGGACGGGGTGAGCTGCGCGCCCTGCGGGGCGGCGGGGGGCTCTCCGGCCGTGAGCCGGCGTGAGGGGCTGCCCGCCACCGCCCGTGTCCTGCCCGTGCTCCGCGGCGGGCACGGGGGGACAGCCTTGTCGCCCCGGCCACCACGTTTCTCGTCCTGGGGTTTTTCGCGACGAGGTTTTCTCCTGACGAACCTGGCCCCGGACAGGGGAAGCGACGGGCGCGCGGTCCCGCCGCCGATCCCGCACAGCCGCGGCGCAAAGCCCACGCGTGGCCCAGTGTGTCCGACCTCGGGGTCGGAGCGCCCCTGCTAGGGCGGGGCGGGGGTCTCACGTCTTCTGTCCCCTTCCTCCCTGCTCCACAGGCAGAGCGATGTTGAAGCCCGGAGATCCCGGCGGATCCGCGTTCCTGAAGGTGGATCCCGCCTATCTGCAGCACTGGCAGCAGCTTTTCCCGCAGAGCAGCCAGCTCAAAAGCAGCGGGCCCCTCGCCCAGCTCCAGCCACCCGAGAGAGCCGAGCCCCCGGCTGACAGCCTCCGCCAGCGCCCGACCTCCCTCTCCTCTGCCTCCTCCTCCTCTTCCTCGTCCACTCCGTCTTCTTCCTCCACCTCGTCCTGCGTCGCTGCGGCGGCGGCTTCTCTGGCTGGTCTGACCTCCCTGCCTGTGACCCAGGTCCCGGTCTTCGGCCCGCTGCAGAGCTCGGAGCTCCCGGCCGGGGGAGCGCCCGCTCCCCTGCAGGGCAAGGATTTGTGCGGGGCCGGCAGCGGCGGCGGCAAATGCGGCGACCGTGGGGCCGCTCGGTACCGCTGCACGGCCGAGGAGCTGGACTACTACCTGTACGGGCAGCAGCGCATGGAGATCATCCCCCTGAACCAGCACACCAGCGACCCCAACAACCGTACGTATCGTGCCCCTTCTCGCACTCCTCCGCCGCTTACCCTCCGCGTCTCCGCGCGTGGGGCCGGCCCGGGGACGCGCCAGGCTGGGGGACCGCAGTTGGTGCCCGCTCCGCTCTCACTCCACGAGGAGCATCCTCCGTCTCGCCCTTCTCTCCGTTTAGTATTTGCGTTGTTACCAGTCGTTTCAGGAGACGGGCTGCAACCCTTCCGTAGCAGTTTTTGTGGTCTGAAACCCAGGTCCTTCCCTGGAAGGCAGGCTTCACCGGAAAGGCTGTGGCGGGGGTAGATTTCTTTCGGAGGGCTGCTTAGGAAAGTGGATTCAGCAAAGGTTCAGGGCAACTAGCTACAAAGCTGGTCCTTTCTCCCCTTGTATGTCCCACTCCATTCCTGCCCGGAAAGCCCGGGCTTCGCTGAATACCCAGAAATCAATTACTCCTCTCAGCTAGGCAGGGGAAAAGTTACAGTTTTCATCAGATGGTCTAGGGCAAAGTTTTCTTCTTTCTTATCTCGGAGTATCGTTTCCTTTCAGACCTCGTTAACACCTCGTTGGTTTTAGTTTTCACCCCTACGGAAAAGCGTGACACGGTCATTTAAAGAGAAAAGCCGACTTTCTAGACGAAAAAGTCTGCTTGAGTCAGTATTAATTTAGGACTTGGTTGTTCTAAAGAGTTTTGTACTGCTGCTGCCAATTATACAGCTGGGAGGGTTCTTCTTTTTTTTGGGGGGGGGAAGGAGGGGGAGCCCCTATTATTAAACATCTGTACGGATGAGAGGTTTGTAATTTTAGAAGCTGTTTTTTTTTTTTTTTTTTTTTTTTTCCCTGTATCTATCAATACAACGCAACCGAGGAAATTCACGACATGAAAAGAACTATATAAACTCCTGATAGTTCATCAATTTTATGACTAACATTCGGAGCACACGGATCTGTCCCTCTTAAAACACATGGCTTCGGCCCATGCACTTTAGAAAAAAAATATTGTTATTGCTTCAAACAATCTCTTTCATCGTAAGGTTTCTTAAAACTATTTTGTTGTTGTTGTTGTTGTCCTTCTCAACCACCACTCCCCAAATTTCTGTTTAAGGAAGGCTGTTGAACAGAAAAATGGTACCCCAAACCAGCAATCCTTAAACACATGCCCAAGCCAAACGAGGATTCGTTTAATTCAATTTCAGATGAGGAGCTGGTTTCGAAAGTTTCCATGACACCCTGTTATGTATTAATTAAACTGCGTGGATGCTAGCACAGTCTTCAGCGCTGTGCATATGTGCGGGAAGAAAGTTGAGTCGGAGTTTGGTGGAGATTTTTCCCGCCTTCTTAACATTTCAAATGCTTCTATATTGGTTGTCGACTTTATTTTGAGCGACTTCCTCATGCTTAGTCTTACCCTGTAGTGAAACCTGTTCGTGTATTTTGTGTTCTCGGGTGAGAAAACGTGATATTATAAATTACATGCAGAAAATGGAATCCGAAATGCACTTCTAATCAACAACCGAACCGTTCAGACAATACATGTTTTGCTTCTCGGAGCCGCTCTTTAAATCTAAAGGGTAAAGGTTTTAAAATGAGAAAGGAATATTAAAAAGCGTTTTAGGGGGGGAACATTTTTAAGGACTGAGTGAAATAACAGCACCCCGCAGAGTCGGAGGCGAAGCCTGAGTAATTTCTTCCCGAGCGCGATATTAAAAGTGGATTCGGGAAAGCAAAGGGATCGATTGCGGAAAGGACGCTCGTGAATCGCGTCCGGCTCTGACGGGGCAGCCGTCGCCGTCGGAAGGACGGGCAGGGGACAGCCAGCGCCATCTCGACTTTTTTTAATGTTTGTTTTTCTTCAGTTAGGTCTAAACATTCTTATAATTTACTTGTTTACAGGGCGTCTTTCGCTCCAGCGGTTATTAGTTGCCTCTGAGCGAAACTTCCAACGCGAGTGTTTCAGTCTTCCGGGACCGAGCGCAGTTGCTTTGGGCAACTCGTGCTTAAAAAAAAATAAAGAGAAAAGTAGACGGTCGGTGAAGGAGTGCCGCAACTACAGCCTGTGCCGTGCCATGCACTCCTAGCACTCGCACGATCAAGAGAACAAGCTGCAGGGCACGGGCCTGGCTGCCCCTGCGCGGCTTCCCGAGTGTGGCCGGGG
The DNA here is from genome assembly GCA_013400635.1 of Hypocryptadius cinnamomeus. Classification (NCBI taxonomy): domain Eukaryota; kingdom Metazoa; phylum Chordata; class Aves; order Passeriformes; family Zosteropidae; genus Hypocryptadius; species Hypocryptadius cinnamomeus. The sequence goes on from VYZP01070418.1 coordinate 7,956, forward strand.
TCACGCTAGCGGTCCGTGGGCAAGGGATTTCCAGCCGCCTTGACTCCCACCCTCACTCCCCGTTTTGCATCATTCCCATCCTCGCTGCCCGTTTGAGGGGAAGGAGATGGGGGCTGTGGGTGAGATGAGGTACCATCTACTTTAGTTTAAGTCGTGCTTGCTTGCTGCACTTCCGTCTCCGGACAGCCCCAAAGACACCCCGAGACGGGCGGGCTCTCCCCAGCCCGGCGCACACACCCGCCTGCCGGGATTAATCCCCTCCCCGGAGCGGGGGCGTCGGTCTGATCCCCTGCTCGGCCCAGCAGACCTCCGTCTGTTTCTCGGGCTCTAATCTTAGCTGTACCTCCTTCACCAACCGAGCGAGTACCCCGTCTCCCCTGCTTTCCCAAATAATACCCCTCTCTCCATCCCGAGCATCCCCTTCTTCTCCGGGGCACCCGTGTGTCCCCGCTCCCCGGCAGGTCCCACCCGCTCGAGAGGCGCCGGCGAACTTCGCGAATGCCCCGGTCGTTCTGCGGGGCCGCGGCGGGGCAGAGGCGGTGGCCGGGCCCGCCGGGGGAGCCCGAGCGGCTGCCGAGGCTGTCCCGGCTGNATGGGCGGCGGCTCCCCAGCAGACACACGCCTTGATCGTCAAATATCAATGAATATGGCACGGTCTTGGGCGAGGGAGGGGGCGGGGACCGCCTAGGAGCTGTGGGTTAAGCGTCTGTATGTAATTGTTTTAAATTGAAAGGAGGTAAGCCAGAGAAAAATAATAATTAAAAAAAAGCAATCAAGAGGCAAAACCCGAACTAGAGCCCAGCAGTCTTTACTCTCGGGGAAGTGAAGGGGATTATGCTAAAGCCCCGATAAAGTGGCAGGCGGCTGGGGGGCGTTTGCTTCCCAACCTTGGATCTGGCAGGACGAGGGTATTTCTGAGAGCTGGGGGAGGGGCGCTCGGGCGGCCAGGAGGAGATCTCCTAGGGTGAGCCCGGGGGCTGCGGGACCGGCTTGTTCCCTCGGAGGCCTGCCCCTAGCTTCTGGGGAGACGCTTCCGCACTGAGAACTCTGAGGCTCCTCCACCTTGGCCAGCAAGCGCCAGCCTGCCACTGTAATAAATACGCTGTGTAAAACTGAAGTGTCACGCGACCAAGCACTTTGCACGCCTTTTCCCATTCAATTTATGGGGAGACAGTGTATATATAACATGCTGTGAAGTGGATCGGTGTGGAAAATATTCGGACTTATTTTTTTTTCCCTCTGGACTGCTGGTAACCTGTATGATTTAGCTATTTTACATCATTAGTTACCCAGCACCCTTAAACATAGCAGATAGCCATATATTAGATTGAGGTTAGAGAAGGTGGTGACTGTTTATTTAGGGTGATAAAATGGTCCATCAGCAGTAATCTCCATCGATATGTGCCACCAGGAGATGAAGGATGAGGGGACAAGCCACAATTAATTGCCCTATAGTTTTGTAGGAGAGAGTGGAGCCGGTGCGGACTGAACTTCGATCTCCTCTCCTGGCGCCTATTCATCATCTCTACATTGTATATGGGGGTCTCTCAGGGGCAGAGGGTGGCAAGGTTTATCTACACACAATATTCTCCTACTCTTCTCATACCTGACACGGAAATTTAATTCATTCATACCTACAGTAGAAGGCAGGGAAAATCAAACCCACCTCCCTCAACCCGCCCCCCCGCTCGCCTCTTAAAAATAACCTGAAAGCCCCTCTGAAGGCGGGGCGGACCCCCTGACCTACTCCGGGACGCCCAGGCGGGCCCTCAACATCTTCCCCAGGGGAGCTGGCGCGGGGTGTGCCTGACCCCCGACCGGGAGTCACGGACCCCGCGGCAGCTCCTGCGCTGCTGCGGGACCAGCGCCCGTGCCGCCGGCACCCTGCGCGGCGGGGCAACGGAGGGAGTGCGAGCGGGATAAAGCCCTGTGAGAGGGGGGGGCCGGGCGTCCGGGACCAGGTGACAGCCGTGGGTCAGCGGGCCGGGCTTGGTCCCACTCTCTGCAAAGACTATTCAGAATAAATAACCAAATAAACAGAGGGCACCCGACGGGAAAGCGCGTCTGTGTTTCGTACCCCCGAAAGTCTGCCTCCAGTGAGGCAGTCTGAAAGAAACTGCCAATAATTTGGTGAAAGGAGGGGGATGCCAGCTCATCGATGAGGAAACTGAAGTACAAGGGAGGCTGAGCTTCCCTGGAAAGCTCCAGCCCTCAGGAAACGAAGGGAAACGGTCTCTTCCAGCCCTCCCTCCTGCTTAGCTGGGTACCCGGGCCCAGACAGGGATGCAGGGCCAGCCGTAGTGATTTATACTTGCAAGTGAGTAATACCATGTGAAATGATGGCCACTTACACAGGATACCTGCATGCTAGTGGTGAATTATGAAGCAAAGGGTCAGAGGCCACCCTTCTTTAATACCAGCAAACTGCAGGTATCCAGTCTAACTGCACCTTTGAAGCATATTATTGCTGAGGAAAAAATGTAATTCTTTCATTTATTGTTACAGCTGGTTTGCTGGTAAAAACACTGTGCTAAACCCTAGTTTCACTGACAAAAGGTTTTTCCTTCCAGATTTGCTTTAAAGTGTGCAGTAGTAGTGTTATTTATGTTGGTACAAGTTTAAAATTACATTTTGGGGGCAATGATATGTCCTTTTTCCTAGGTTTAGTACTTTTAAGTGTACTCACATGGAGTTACAGTATTGGCATTACGCTGCGTTCATTTTTCTGGAGGCACATAAACAGTAACATATTGCAGTCCTTCCATAAGAACCAGGCCAAACAGCTCCACTAGGAAATCCTTTAATTTTCTTTTTCTTGCGTCTTCCTTTCCTTAATCCTCCATATCTATAGAATATAAAGGTATAAAGAAGGAAACGGATCTCCTTCCAAAGTGTTTGGCTGTATCTGGGCCTGCAGTGGAGTATTCCCACTGACTTTGCCTTCTACATCTCTAGATTTTATCAGGACATATTCTGCTCTGGCTGCAGCCCTCCTTTATTTTTCCATTTTCAGCAAGTCCTCCAATTTTCTTACATTTCTTACTTCTTCTTGACTTGATTTGGGGCTTGGTTGATGCTACTACAGAAAGTGGAATTATCCATTTCAACTGTTCTCAGTGAAGCCCTGTACTCACACTCAGCTGTTCTCTGAGGCCAAAACTGGAGGAAGGGCACAGGACAGCTCTCCTTGTCACCCTATCTGGCCATCCTCTGGGAAGTTCACACTTGCAGAAGCATCCCTTTCATGTGAACTCCCCACATCATTGTGGGTCATAATGGCCACCATCCAGTTTGGAGACCCTGGTGATGTCAGTGGACCACAACGCTCTCCCTCTCAAACCCCTGCTTCTTCTCCATGTCTTATTCAGCATGTTGGTGCAGTGTGTCGCATTGTACGCTGCAGCATACACAAAGATGATGCTGTTCATCCTGCCGTGAGACAGGATAGTGTGCAAGCCTTGGAGTTCTTGATTTTTTTCCCCAATATGATATGAAGGAAATCCTTCCCTTGTCCTCTGAGGCAAAGGAATACACTGCCTACAGAGATGGTCTTTCAATGGACGCTTTCACGTATTACACCAAAGTTAGTTACAGAAGAGGAAAAGATGCACAGTAGCTTTTTACTCTAGGCATGGTAAAATATAGCTAGGATGGCTTCCATTCCTTATAACATTTATGAGAATTTTTAAAGATTTTATTTGTGCAATTACATAACAACCAAAGCTAAATGTATGAAGCATGAAACTAAGAATTTCAGTACTGCTTAGTATTAAAGACAGATTCCTCCCTTCTCATCAACAAGGCATTAGCCAAAACAGTTTCAAAAGATGTTCCATTTTCCAAATTTTCAGCTTTGGCAGGACAAAGGGGAAAGGAACACAGCAGGGAATCAGATACTGTGACTGCCAAGCATTAAGACATTACCACTGTTTTTGGACACTGGAAAATAAATATCACCATGTGTGACTTTCTGTAAGGGTAAATGACAGTGACACAGGGTTTGTTTATACTCCTTGAAAATTTCTTAATTTCTTTTTCTTGGGAATGTAGAAATAAAATGTTCAACCGACATTCATGCACACATATTGTCAGAATGAAGTTAAGAAATTATTGTTCTAGGCAGGTACTGAAATTTTTGTGCATGAAAAGTTATGTATATCTGGTGACCGGATGCAGGAACTTGACACTGGGATTGTCTGCCTGGAGTAAAGAAGATACTGTAGCAGGTTTAATTTCTCCAGAGATACAGTTCCTCCAAGAAAGCCATTGTAATCAGCTAGTTATGAGGAGGGTTGCCCATCTAGAAAATATCAAAGCAGTGCAAATAATTAGAACTCAGGGGCCTACCCTGGTTGCTAACTGACGTCATGGTTAGACATAATCTCTTTAAGCTCTCAGTTTTCCTGTAAGATGTTTTCTTTCGAACTTGCATGGGTAGGTCGAAATCTATTGATTTCATAGAATCATAGAACAATTTGTGTTGGAAAAGATCTGTGAAGTCATCAAGTCCGACTGTAGATCATAGAGTTCAGCCACAATCTGTTTAGATTGTTTTGGATTGTGGGATTGTGGGTTTGTTTTTTTGTTGTTGTTTGGGTTTTTTTCTTCCCTTTTCCTATTTGGGATCCTTTCCTGTGTGACCTCCAGTGCCAAACTGCAGTGCTGCCCCTAACATCTTTGAATATACCAAAACCACAGGGTTTCTTGATGACTGATTTTGGAGAGGAAAGGGAAGAAAGTGTGGTGATACCTCACTTTCCAAACCAGCTGTGGAAATAATAACAAAAAAACCCCAACCACCTCGCTACCCCATTCCCTCCCTCTCCAGCATATGCTTGATGCCTTTTATTCATCATGCCTCAGAATGGTTGTAGGAATATCTGCTGCATTCTTTTAGGACTCATCAGAAATATCTTCCCTGGGGTCCTGCAAATCCCATCCTCCATCCACCATCCACCATCCACCTCTAATTGACGTGGCTGAGAGAGCAAAACCCCTCTGCGGTGGCGGTTTGGCCCAAGAGAAGTCGTTTTGCGGCAGGGATTGTGTCCCTAAGGCAAGGAGAAATTGCATCCTCCAGCCCGAGTCAGGCTTTTGCCGACGTAAGCGCGGTCCCCGCTAGGTGGCTTTGTCCTGCCGTGCCGACCGGCGCTCCTCTGCCTCCTGCCCGGACCTGTTACAGGGATGGATGGCTTGGGGCCAGATTCACATGCAGCCCTTCCGCAGGGGCACCCGCCAGAGTAATGCGCAGCTCAGGGCTTGTCTCCTTGCTTTCTGCTGCGATCTGTAGCCGGTGCTGCGGGTAGGGACAGACGAGCACCAGGTGGAGACAGGTGTTTTCTGCAAGACCCAAAGATGTATAATGATCTTGAGGGAAATTAGCTTCCATGCATAACTTAGTAATAATTTCTTGTTGCTGAATGCACCACTTTTTTAATGGTAAAATTTAAAAGAGGATGACAGGAAAGAGTGCTTATGTAGCGTGTCTAAAATTGGAGAATACACATAGAAGACATAACATGAAGATACATGTTTTTTTGTCCTTTAGCAGGTTTTGCTGAAATGAGGGGAGGGTTTTCCTTTGACTGATCTGTAGGAAAGAGGCCTGCTTAATACACAGTACATCCAGTTTGGAAAGAAGAACATCTGAGTCAGGGCCCCTGAGAATTGAAACTGTGGTTGCAGGCAGTCTAGCAAGCCTAAATCTGTGGCATAGACCAAGAAACTCCTGCTTCTGTAGTGAATGCTGTGCTCTGTTTTTATAAGGAGTAGTATATAAAATTATTAGGGGAAAGCTGTAGGAGTTGCTACAAGAGTAGTATGCTATAATTATTGGTTTTTCTTTGTATTTCTGGAAAAAATTTATATGAAAACATTTATTATGTTACGAAAATGAAATGTGAAGAAGATGGCAATTTATTTCAAGAGATTCATTGTTATGTTAACTCGGCATATCTCCAGAGAAATTAATTTCTTGAACATGAAACATTTTCCTGGAAGATGTACATTTGTGGCATGTGGAATAGTGTGCAGTGGAAACATTTAACCAAAATTTTCTCTGCTCAGAAAAGAAAAGTCATGGTAGGATCTTCCCAAAATAGAGACACATCATTCATTATTAACAACAGTTAGGGAAATCAACAGTTTTACAAACTGATCTTTTCCACAGGAATTGTTCATGAACTCAGATATGCTTTTTGGTCTTTTCCTAGCTTCATTTACATGGTACAGGCAAAGAACATGCATTCTCATTCAATAAATAAAATTTCAAGAGTGTGCCCAGAAATATTTGCTGCATAATTTCAGTTTTAAGATTAGATTTGTCTTAGCAAAGTAAATGTGCATGCAGGCTCCAATTTGTCATTCATGAGGCTCTGGTTTATTTATTTTATTTTCCAAACAGACAGGCATGCACACACACATGTGAATGTAAAAACTAGAGTGAATGTTCATTTAAAATAAGGATTAAATTAAATCTTGTTCCAATTAAGCCCTTGGGCTGAGCTGTGGTAAGGCAGTTGAGAGGGACTTGTAACACGCTATGACTGTGTTTTAAAATGTCTCGCTGAAACATACTGGGATGGTTTAACTGGACTATTTGTATTAGTCAAAAAATTCATCTTTAAAAACATTGTTAAAGTAAATGAATCTTGGCAGGTTTGTGAGTACACAAGGCTTGCAAATTGTCTGCAGGATTTCTGCTCACTCTTTGGAATTTCTTATTTAAGGCTTCGGTGAGATCTGGGAAAGTGCCTAAGCAACGCTCAGAAGGGCACGGTGTGCATGTGTGCTGGCTGTACTGCCATGAAATGGCAGCGCAAGCACAGGGATCTGCGTTGCACGGCCCGTGGCAGTGGCGATGGTGGTGGCCAGCAGCACCTCACTGACAGTGCTTTTCCCTCTTTGTCCCTCAGGATGTGACATGTGCGCTGATAACCGCAATGGTGAGTGCCCTATGCACGGGCCCCTGCACTCCCTGCGCCGGCTGGTGGGCACCAGCAGCGCGGCCGCGGCAGCCCCTCCGCCCGAGATCCCGGAGTGGCTGCGGGACCTGCCCCGGGAAGTGTGTCTGTGCACCAGCACGGTGCCTGGCCTGGCCTACGGCATCTGTGCAGCACAACGGATCCAGCAGGGCACCTGGATTGGGCCCTTCCAGGGAATCTTGCTCTTGCCAGAGAAGGTTCAAGCAGGTGCCATCAGGAACACTCAGCATCTCTGGGAAGTAAGTTATCATCTTTCCTTCCTTGTCAAATTTGATCTTTTTGAAGTAAACATGCAGTGTGGTTGTATGCAGTACTAGCACCAGAACTAGTCGTGAAGATAAGCAAACAAGCCCCCAATTCAAATAAACTGAATAAGCGGGTTTGAAAACATAGCCAGTGCAAGCAAAAGCCTTGCTGTGATAAAGGTAGCCAGAAAACCATGGACAGCACAGAGCTCCAATTGGTCTGCATAAGAAGAACTGACTGTTGCAGGTGCTGTAATGTGTGGTAGAGTCTTGATCAGAGAAGTCTGAAGCTTTTACAACACCCAGTGCTTTCTACATTTTGACCTGAGTTACAAGAGCTGACGGAGCTCTCAGGTCACAGCACCAGCGGTATCGTGTTAGAGCAGTGCATGTGGGTTGAGATGGAGAGCTGCACCGTTGCTGTGGCCCCCAGACAGACCAAGAAAAGCTGCTGAAATAAACCCAGGACCCTATTCTACAGCCTGGCCCTTTGCAGTGTGATGGAGTTAGTGCTTGTTCAGTTTAGCTCAGCTCTGGTCCGGTACCTACTGTGCATTCCCCTAAGGAGGTTTCCAGTACTTTTGTGTGAAAACCACTTTTAGATATCTCAAAGCCGTTGGTTTTTCTTTTTTAAATATTTGTCGCTGTCTTAGAGAGCGTAACAGTGATAACTGTTAGGAAAAACCTATAATCCCTGTGTGTCAGAAAGACCTCACTCTCTTCCTAGTCTTTTGCCATTAATTTCTTCTTTGGTTTTTACTGGAAGGTATAATTTTTTAGTTCTGCTTAGTCCTCTGTAGCTGCAATCTCTACTTGCCTCAAAACTAACTGCAACAATCAGTAGAAACAGGCCCATAGATCTGTGGTATTTGCTCATTTACACCAAATCCAAATCTTCAGAATATAAGGAGTCCATGAAGATACAGAATATTTTTGCTGTCTTCAGTGTGTGTACAGTGAAAGTGAATAGATCTTTGAAAGATATTTGGGGGTGTGGAAGAATTGGAGCTCCTACGCTTTTCCTACATGTAAACAAATAATAAACACACCGGGGTCTTTGTCTCAAGGTAATTACCCAAAAACGTCATCATGGCAAGATTTTCGCATTAAAAAGATCAGTCTCAGAAAACACCTGAATGTGATCAGTAGAACTGGATGAATTGCAATGATTGGGAATTTTGCTGCTGCCTCCAGTGGAGATGGAATTTCTCTTGTACAGCAGATATTGATAATTTGGATTTTAACCTGTTCCTACCAAAGCCCAGTATAATTACAGTATTTTGGGATACGTCATCAATCAAATATTTTTTATGGAACACTTTATATTGATGTTGGAGGCTCTAATTGTTAAGAAGGGTATTGTGGTTAGACGATTCCAATTAACAGAATATGTAATAGTAGAATGAGATTGCCAGATCCACATATTACAATAAATACTGAAATTTAGATAAATCAAGTCAGATAATTTTTCTATAAATATTTACAATATGAGTTTGATTTTTTAAAATGTATGAATTAGTTTTGTACAAGTAAAGTTGCAAATATTGACAATACCTTTTTAAATAAGCAAGAATTTTTATCATATTTTTGGTTAACTTAAAAACTGTTTTGAAGCAACAAAAGAAGCTAGGGCATTTCAAAAAAATTAAAAGCATAACTCAAAAATATACTAAGGAAAAAAACCCGACCAGTACTGTTGTATGTACCAGATTCAGGCCATAAGTGCTTGTCAGCTCAGTTTTTGAGTGGGATTACTCTTGTGCTCTTAACACACAACACAGATTTCCTGTTGGCTAGCAAAATGAATGTATGTATTTTAATGGAATTATCTTAAAAATAAGAATTCAATTTGATTTAATAATAACGTATTGCTGGGCAGCTGATGGTCTTGAATTATTTCTTTTAATGACAAAAACTGTTATCAAAGAAACACATACTCTAAGCTGTAGCCAAAATTTTGCTGCTTCTCATTTGTTTTGTCTTTCAATTTGGTGTACTTCGTCTGTCAGAAGACCAATGTTTAATAAAGAAAAATAAATTAAAAGAAAGTAATCAGAAAGTGTAATTTTACAGAACTTGGTCTATGAAAATTCATAAAAGCAAATGACAGTATATATCTAAATAGTCTGTATTCATTTAGTTACATGGTATAGGAGTGTGGATTAAATCACTGTGAATGATAAATAAATGTTTTGTCATACTCCATTTTATAAAGTTGTGACTTTAGTCCATTCTCTTTCACCAACATTTCCTACACAGCTGCAAATGCAAGTCTTTCTACAGATCAGCTGTTCAGCATTAGGTCTTGATAGACCTTATGGAGAGAATTTCACATTTTTAGCATCAAAAATTGCATTTTATTATTTTACTCTCAGCACTGTAAAGTTGATAGATATTTGTTTTAGTTTGCAGTTCTCTGCGTACACCAGGCAAACGGAAGGGCTGTTGCGAACACTTTTAAGTGTAGTTACTGTTTTGGTTGCTTTTTTCTTTATACTCTTTGTTGTGGGAAACATCAGAAGCACTGCATTTGATGTATAGTTCAATGCCATGGAAATATGCTTCAGCCTGTCTGCACAAGTGTTCCCACCACGCACGGGATGTTTGCTTTGTATGTAATTCACACAGCATAATGTACAACGGCTCAGAGCGAGTTACATACCATTCCATTACCTCACAACAGGCCTCGACACCTATGGGTGTTCATGGGAAATTATAGAGTTCTCTCACAATCAGCCAAGATAATTTTTTATAACTTACAGAAAGATCAGTCTTTCAGAAAGCCAAAAATATTAGTAATTTCAGTTGTAGTGCTTTTTTTTCCCCTTTGTCCCACTTCTATAACCAGAGTTTGCTTGTATTTTATAAAAATACAATAAACTCTGATTTGTTTAAAACAAAAACAGGACTGGGTGTATTAAATAAACACTCTCTTTGATAATACAGGCGTTTATTCCAGCAGTGCTTCATAATGTTTCTGATCGCTTTTTTTTTTTTTAAATTTTGAAGTAGTGAGAATAATCCTTTTGTTGTTGCGAAGAAACAGAGACTTTCTTAGCAGTTAGGTCTTACTGATGAGAATGAGATAATTTTCCGCTAATGTGTTTTCTAATAAAGAAGTGGAAAGGCACACTTGATTCCAACATATATGAAAACATTATCTCAATTATTAATGTGTCCTTACTCCCTGGAGATAAATTAATCTAGTTGCACATGGTTTCCCCTTTCTGTTTAACATCAAAATTTAATAAGAGTAGACTTAAGGAATGTATACGATATACACTTAAATTCTATTAGAATAAAACACTGAGATTTAAACGTGCATACATTTTAGTAGTCAAAATTATTCAGGCTCCCAACTTTAAACTGTGATTTCTGGAAACAGCTAATTTGTAAATGGTATTTTCCCCTGCAAATGCAGCTTAGATGAAAAAACTTTTACTGACAGACATATCAAAGGATACAGTCTTATCATTTCCTGTTCTTCATGTGTCTGATAAAGCATTTGTTATATCTTTTTTTTTTTCCTTTCATGAGTGGTCAAATAGCTATTTTTTTTTCCTTGCAACAGCCTAAAAATGACAAATATATGATTTCACTTCATCTTGACTTTACTTATTTGAAATTTAGCATTTTTTGAGGTAATTCTTTGTTATATGCAACTTTTTTTTACATGGATGAGCAAAATTATATATATATATAAATAAATATATATATACATATCAGGGTGTTCATTAATAAATACAAAATGCTTAATCTGGGTAACTGTTTTTCCCCCTAAAAAATTCCCTCTCTTCCCTTGCTTCTTTCCCTCTCTCCCCCTCCCCCAACCCAAATTAACTGGCACAAGAAAGTGTGCATGTCATCTTAATAAAGTACCATATGGGTACTTATTGGCCTTCTTGTGTCTCAACTGAAGCAAAAGAAAACATTGCCTTTGCCTTCTGCTGGACCAAGAACAGGCATTTTGCTGGGATGAACTCTGACCAGGGCCCATGCTGCAATACTGGACATTTTTGAACAAATTAATATGCCCAGAGAATCCTTGCGCTTCAAATGAAGTACTAATTGCAGTTATGGTGATAGATTCTTATCCAGATTCTCAAGGCTGCAGTTTTGGACTAAATTTGCTGTTATAGAAAAGCACTGGGGGATAGAATTATGTACATGCTGTCGTTCTGTTGAAGTAAAAATTATGTTTCTCAGCAATCCGTCATCTAGTATTCCAGACTGCTTGTCAGCTCTGTTTTAAATTTGTCATGTGCACGAAATTCAAGTAATTTTGTCTTGAAAAAACTCCTTAGTTACTTTCCTATTGTATCTTAAGTTATTCAGAGTAACAGCTAGTGCCATTCTGGTTTTTTTTTTTTTTTGTTTTGCCATTTGTGAGGATTTTGTGTGATGTATGACCCTTGCATTTATTTTCCATTGACAAAGACAAATAATTTTTATTTTTGCATGGATTTTGAGTTCCCATGCTGTGGGAAAATATCACTAATGTTGTGGTCAGTACCATGCTAAGGTGTAAGTTCAATAAGAAGATTCCATTTGTGTACCTCAGAAGAAAACTGCGCTATGCATCTACAAAGCAGCCCTCTATCACTGGTGTTCCTGGATCACTTACCAACATATTTTCCCAGATTACCTCTATAAGTTACAAACTCCTTTCTTAAGGTCCATAAAAATCTGGTGCGATCACAGGTGTGGAAGGTACTTTATATTTAATAATTTCAATTCATAGAAAAGCTAAACAAAACCCTGATGTTTCTTTTAGAAGACCTGTGACTTTTACAAGACTTTCTTATGCATTATTTTAATGTATCTCCATGGTTTTGGTATGTTTTTTCTGTCTACAGAATGTATGTATTGTGTGCCTAAGCACACGCGCTACAAAATTAATCTAATTTGGCATGGGGACAGATTCTCTTCCTATTGAACAAAGTGAAGTTTGGAATACACTTTGGTGTTTAGAGTTGGATACAACCCCAGAATTTTAACATGAAAATAATTTTTACTGAAAACAGGAATTCTGAGGACTGCATGGAACATGCACGTGTCTGGACACACACTATCCCCAGAAAAAAAAATATTTTCTAAATTGCTAGATCATGCAGGGACTATCTGTTTTTCCATGGCACATAATCTCACCTTGGAGATTTCATTATGTAATATGCAAAAATACTGAAGTGGAACACAAACAAATATAAAAGCTCAATTCTGTCCTTATTTGACCACTACCTTTCTGCGCTGCTGACTAGGCACCAGTGTAATGGAAATATTCGACCTTTTAATTTAATTAATTATAAAAGTGATTCCACTGTTGGGTGAGACTAGTTTGTAAGGCTTGAAATTGCAATTAATTTATGATACCATTAACAGGTAATTATTTCTACTGACTTTTGATTCAAAATAGGTAAATAAAAGCAGTACTTTAATGACTTATACAGGTGTCTAAAATGTGTTGTGGGCCTGATGTCAATAATGTATTTATTACAGATTTGACTAAGCAAAACAGTGCTATGTGCTTTTCCAGGTGGTGGTGACAATATTCTGCAGAACTGCCTCGATCACTGCTTTACACACTTTGGTCCCCCAGATTCTGTGGCATCAAATGCGCATAGACTTTAAAGTGCAGACTTTAAAGTAATCTCTTAACATAAAAGCTGGAAAATTCAGCCCAGGCTATACCTTCCCTCCACGCACTTGGCACCTTTTCCAGATAAGTTACAGAATTCCATTATCCAAATTGTTACACATGTGTGACAGAGGTTGACCTTTAGTCATGTCAATCCTTTTTGCGTAGGCCTCGGGCTCCAGCCTAATGGCTCAAAGCCTGATTTACTCACTGTAATAAGGGCAGGAGGTCGAGCAATTGTCAGCTTGCCTGCTCATACTCGTCTCGGAGCCTGGTTGAAGGCTGTTAACACAAAGCTTTTCAAAGTGAATTTACAACCACCACCACTGACATAGGCCAATCAGTACACCATAAATGTCAGGTTAGTGAGATTGAGCAGTAAGTAAAGCACTGCCAGCCCACTATTGGCTGAAATCAATTGCTTAAGGTTTAACTGAGAATAGCAATGCGTGTACCACTACGTCTGCAAGACCATCTTCAGGGTGGAGAGTGAGTTGAAGGGTGGTTTAGGTAGGATTACCCACCAGCCACAGCCATGGCATCATGTCCTGCCTTTGTTCTCCTTCCATTTAAACAATGTCTGCTCTGGCAGAATCTGTGGTCAAAAAGCTGTTAGATCAGCCTCTTAGTTATAGAAATAAGATTATTCTGGTTTTTTACCTACGGAAAAAAAAAGGGTGGGGGTTAGAACAGTGGGCTGTCTTACATGGACAAAGGATGCTAGGAAAGTTTGTAGTGTCTTATTCCAGTAACTCTGAACTGTTTTTAGTCCTCAGCTCCCAGAAGGTTTTTTTCATAAGGAAACTGTGGTTTTTTTGCCATTGGCTTGTAACTGGAAACTATCACAGGTTTCACTAATGAGTGATTATGTACCTGATGGTCTGAATATCCATGAGATGTAGCTACCCGCAAGACTGAATGTTTTTATCATTTTGTGTAGTGACAGCTTGGACAACAATTCATTTGGCTTTGAAAGCATCAGCATTAAAATGTAGAAATCCATTAAAATGCTGTATGCCAGGATTTATAAATTAGGCAATTTCCTTGATTATTGCAATCATTTACAAAATTGATTGTCCCAGTGTGGTATAGGCAGATTTCAGCAATGATCATTGACAAGAGGCACATCCTCTAATACCTATACTCATTGTTCTTTAAAAGAAAAGCCACTCTACTGCGAGGTTATTCTCCATCTCAAGGTCAATTATGCATTGAAAAAGTCTACTAATGTAGAAGATCACACATCTTTAAAGTAGAACCACATCAGCTATTTATAGCCTGTAACGATAGCCGGAGCACTTATTTTTCCTTCTGTTTGTAATTTGTTTGTTGACAGCCAAGGCATTCACTCGAATCTGTAGCACATATACTTTTTGTGATCTGCTATTGAAAGGTAAATAATTTTGGCAAATTGCAGCTGTAAATATTTATTTGATTGAAGATTTAAAAGTCGATAGTGTGTTTTATTTGTTGCATCTTAAAGTTCTAATTAACAAATAGATATAGAGTACAGTAACTTGATTTGGGTCAATTATTTCTGCAAGACACAATCAAGAAATGATGTCACACAGCAAATATGCTCTAGAAGTTTTCCTATATTAAAACAAGCACGATAAAGCCACAAAATGCTAGCCACCAACCACAAAACCACAGTGCTTTCTACTTGCATGGAAATGAGCAATGTTTGTTAAAAATCTTAAAATGCAGGTGCTTTCAGGAGGCTCTTTTTGCAAACTGTACACAAGATCCAGTCATAGCTGGCAAAAAGCTGCTTTGTATCATATGCATATCAAGACTGATATCCTACAGTTGTTAATCAGTCCTTGCCCAGACAACATAGCCATTGATGTCACTAGCAGCTTTGATTTAAGGAGGTCTTCAGGCACGACTGAATAACACAGTACCAGTGTAATCACAATTCTTGATTTTTTTTTTAAAAGATAGGTGAGTAGCTCTTTCAGATTGGCAGAACCACCTGCAAATTTTGTGCTGCTGTCTACACACAACAATATTGCAGTAAATGTAAAGGGACCTTTGTATAAATGCATTAATTTGACCTAAAGACAATATTTTGCTGTGAAAAAAGGGAGGTTTGCACTGCCAGTGGCTGTGTAGCAGTGCATTGTGTTTAGTTAGGTGAATATTTGAATCAAAGAAAAACATTTTTCTTTCTGTATCTTGCAAAAAATGTATAGCTCATAAATTTATTGTTTGTACTACATTGCATATTAGTTGCCTGGATTTAGCAAGATGTACATAAACAATTCTGTATTTTATCAGTAATTCCACATGATACTTTCTGTGTGGAGACCTACTGGTGTATAAGAAAGCAAATTTATTGACCTGAGGGTATTTTTGAAGATGTTTTGATTTCATTTGTGGAAATACAAAGTAGAGAAAAGTGGTTTTATCATGACTACCAGTTCCTATGAAACAGAGGCCATAGGAAGGCTCTATTCTTCATTTTGTTCATCTGTAATGGAGTCCCGGATCTGCAAATAGAATAGTGGTCAGTGTTACAGTCTTAAACTAGTAATCCTACATTAAGTGAAGGGTCATCTAAAATGCATATGAAGTAAGCAAATCTAAGGTTCACTGTTTCTACCTAGACTAATCTTCTAGTTCTGTAAAGGTCACTTTTTTTGTCTTTTAAAATATTTTATATGTACTTTTTGCTTTTGCCATGTCAGCATTCACTGTGGAAAGCAGGGTATTAGTTTTCATCAATATACAGAAGGAATTTTATAGCAGTGTGGGTTGGTGACTGGCACCATTTTTAGATGACAATTTTCCAAAAAGAGCTCACTACTTCAGTAAAAATAATTTTTTAGAAAGTGTTCTCTTTTTTAGATTCTATTTTTATTATCTATTTCTATATCTATTTCTGCTTCCATTTCTCTATTTCAATTTCTGTTTCTATTTTTATTCCTATTTCTATTTCAAGCTGTCTTGAATGGTCTCCCCATTTCCACTGCTCCAGTAAAAGGAGATGAAAGAGATGCTCAATCACTTTGACAAAAATGAGGAGAACTCAGACTGGTTGTTGTTTTTTTTGTGTAATCAGTTTCTAATAAAGTACATCTTAATTT
>VYZP01070419.1:0-29281 GCA_013400635.1 Hypocryptadius cinnamomeus
ATAAAACAATAACATTTTACATAGTGTTGTAATAAAGCCATGTGAAACCCAGTAGCTCACAAGGAGACCTTTTGTACCACTACAGTATAGGAATAAATCCCCTAATCCTTCCACAGGAATGACAATTTTATCTGTCCTTATTACTGCTTCCCTCCATATACACTTAAACACTTACATAGTTCTAGATTAAATGAGATTATTCTATATCAGTCACATCTGTAGTGTTGTTACAGATTTATTTTTATATCTCAAGACTACAGAACAACTGTGATGTTAACCACTGTTAATCACATAGATTCTAGAACAGATTAATTTTTATGGAGTATAACAACATATAAGGAAGTACGAATCTGGGGAGAATCCATTCCCTCACTGTGCTTTACCTCGCTCTTTTAAAATTATTTTTATAAATGTTGCAGAAAATTGAATAGTTTTGTTGACTTTAGCTTCAAAATACTGTTATTATTCGGAGTACCTACACTGTAAGCCAGCAGACTGGGTGGGATTAGGTTGTCTGTACTTCGAATAATTCTGTGTTTGGGGAAGTAAACACACACACACACCAAAACGAAGTAAAATAAAGTTTCACACTTCCACTTTGGTCAACCAGTTCACCACTGAAATAAACATGAACATTTTAGAGCCAAGCTGTAGCTTTACAGATGATAATGAGCACAGGAACATGGAATAAGCACAGAATACCAGGTATTGCTGTATTCATGCCTTAACTGTTAAATTCAAGCTTGTGTAGTTTCCCAAATTATGATGTATTTGGCAGTTTCCTCAATTATGATGTATTTGGCAGTAATGCTACGTTTACCAGGCCTTTCACTTCATTTTGTGTCATCAACGAAACAAAACAAAAGCATCATTCCTGTTTCCAGGAAAAGGATATTTAGCCAGGCTGACAGTCATCCAGACACAATTCTTGGCTTCTTCAGCTATTCCTCATCCTCCGCATTTAAAATGTTCAACATATTTCACCTTTGGAGAGGCACAAACATTAAGGATATCTCCCCGTGGGGTTGATACAATTTGCTCTTTACAGCAAGATTCCAGACAAGGAATAACTAATAAAGCTGATGGCAATACAAACCAGTGACAAAATGTACTTATTTCCCTTATGTCTTTGCTGTGCTTTCCCCTGCTTTCTTTCTCTTCTTTTTTTTCCACCTGACGTTTTCTCAGTTTCTGTTTTTCGACACTCCATCACCTTCACTAGCTCTAAATGGTAGTAGCATCTAACAGTAAAAGCATGACCAGTTTTTATTTGGCAGACACCAGATGCTGCAGACTATTGTGAGGTTTCCATTTACCAGAACAAGGGCAGTTTGGCACTGTATCCTGAAAACAATAATTTACCCCACCAATTCCACCTCTTGAATCCAGCCCAGAGGTTGCTGTTAGAAGACAGGACACATGCTTGCCCAGGGAACACACAGATACATTTTTTAGTCTTCCCTGAGCTTGCAAATACTTGGTGTGAGGCCTGATGTTCTGCTTTTCACTGGGAAAGGGTAATTTTTTTTCGAGTGGCTGGTACTGCGCTGTGATTTGGGTTTAGTATGAGAATAATGTTGATAACACTTTCAGGTGTTGCTAAGTTGTCCTTACCCCAAGTCAAGGACTCTCCAGTCTCCCACATTGTGACAGAGAAGAGCAGCACAAGAAGCTGAAGGTGCCCACAACCAGGCGAGCTGACATGAACAGGCCAAAGGAATATTCCACACCACAGAACATCACACCCAGTAAATAATCTGGGGGGAGTTGGCTGTGAGGTGCTGATCACTGCTCAAGGATGAGCTGGGCCTTGGTCAGCAGGTGGTGAACAACTGCATTGTGCATCACGTTTTTTTCTTGGATTTTATTACACTTTTTCCTTTTCATTAACACTACTACTATTTTTGTTGTTGTTATTATTATTATTATTATCTTATTTTACTTTAATTATTCATCTGTCCTTACTTCAGCCTGTGGGTTTTACCTTTACCTTTTCTCCTCCCCATCCCAGTGAGAGCAGGGAAGGGGAAGGAGTGAGTGAGCAGCTGAGTGGTACTTACTTATTGGCTAAGGTTTAACCACCACACCTGAGCAAGCAAAACTGTCCAGCATGTAAAGCTGCACCTCCAGAAAGCGCTCTGTGCAGCAATTCTACAGTGCTGATCACAACAGTTTACCAATCTGGGTAAACTGGGTGCTACTGCAGTACAAATAACCCAGTGCTAATGTGTCTGACTTCCCAGAACAGTGGAAACTGCACATCTTCACCCAAAATAAGCTTGCTACTTTAGCAGTTTGACCCTAACTTTTGAGTTTCTCATTTTATTTAGTATATCAATTTCTCCAGGAAATACCAATTCAAAGCTGCAGTACATATGTTGAAAAGCATATGGAAACTACCAGAAAACTGTTCTGTAGGTATGGCTCATAAGCTGGGAAACTTTTTACCTACATGCCTGTTAATAAATTCAGCCAATTGTATAATTCAGTTTGACAGCAGCTGAAGATTTTAAACATGAAACTTCTTTGCTTTCTGTTAACTCATGGAATTTTGGGTGGAAGATGAATGGAGGAAATTGCAGATGCTCCAGAAAACTCAAAGGGGAGAATATTTGACCTACTTCAACATGTAAGGAACATAATACAATAGACAGGTAGTAAGCCAGTACACTACCAAGAGAGAAGGGAAGAAGCTGCAAGCAGCCTTTTCAGAACCAGAATTCTAGGATTCTACTGCAAACACAGCTGAATGAGCATTAGTGTGTACACTGCATTCCAGCAGGGCTCAATATCCCAGGAGTTTAGGGATTTACTAACCTTTATGACTGATGAAGCTTGAAAGTATTTGGCAAAAGACTGTTTACAGCATTTGCATGTTTTCTGTTGGGAACAGTATCACTGGATGTTCTAATTAATGCTGGCTTCTTGGCTACGACATTATTTGCTCCTGTGGAAAAGGCTCTTAACTGACTTCATGGCAAAATAAACACTGCTCTGAATCTGGAACTGGTAAGACCTGCCTACTATTTTATTTTAGCTAGATAGTTCTTTATTATCCTGTTTGAACTCTGTTGAAGCTGTGAGAGTGAATAATAATAAATTACCACTATGACGTTTCATTATTATTTTAATAATTTTCTCTCTCTCTGTAGTTACTCCCTTTCTGGAGCATCTGTTAAAGAAAAGTCCTTCACTTTTCTTGAACTTCTGAAAAACAGGACTTTTGTGATACAAATAGGTACAAAGAAACAATAGCTCCAAACTAAATGCCTTTATTTATATTTGCCCGTGTCATTATTTGCATTGAAAGTGTCTGTAAGTTTCTAAATACCGGCAGCAACCTATTCAAAATCAACCCACAAGTCCTGAGGGTTTTTAGTCTAAAAACCTCACCAATCAACTTTAAAAAGCAAATACAGAAGAAATAATCTAAATCATTTTTGCATGTTTCACAGAGTCATGTAATTTCACAGGTACAAAAAATGGAGTAAAATAACACTGAATGAATTATTATTTTCTGGGTTTTTTTCAGTGAAATCTCCCAAGAGACTGACAGAAGCAGAGAAAGAAGTTTGCTAACATTTTGCTTTAAAAACCACACATTTTTAACCAATAATCTTATCTTTTGGTCCAGAAAATACAAGTAGTACTTCAGGTACTTATGGATAAAGTAAAGGCCTTTCTTTAAAAAGGCTTGAAACAAGCTAAAGACTATGGGATTTCAGATAAGCGTGCTCAGAGGCTTCTCTGTAAGAGAGCTCTGTTCTGCCAGATATATGGAACCTCTCGAAAGATACTTGATGACTTACAGTAGTAATCTAAACAACAATTAAATATCTAAATTGAGGCAAAAGTCAACAAAAGTCTAAGAGATAATCTGTAGCAAGGGATGTCAGAATTAGAGGTACACATTACAGAACATGCAGACTAAAATACTGCTCCAAATCACAGGGAACAACACTTATTTATTTTTTATAGCACTATAGACTAACTCTCAAACTATCCCCTCTCTTCCTAATTACCCTTCCTTTTTTCTCCTCACTAACTTTGCAAGGGGATTTTGACAAATTAATTAAACCTCAAACTCTTTCCTTTTGTTGTCTTCTATGTTAAATTACAGAGATCTCATGTCAGTAAAACAGTGGTTTGGGTGGGCTTCATCAGACACTGAAACAAATGTGAGTCTTGAAAAACAAATCTCAGTACCAGTCTTCTTTTTGCAATAAATGTAACAATGATAACAAACCACAAAAAAATCAGCTGGCAAGGTGGCAAATAAATACATTAAGTAGATTTTCTGAACTGTATCAGAAGTTTCCTCTGTTCAAACAAATCCTATAAGACATTTGGTGAGAAATGCTGTACAGGTTACAAACAGGCACATGAAACCCAGTGAAAGGATCTTTAGAACTCTAAGATGGCCAAGAGCTCTATTCCTTCATCTGGAAAATGCATTAGAAAAAACACTAAGAGATTTTCTTGATCTTTTTAAAAGGCATCTTACCATTGCAGTGTAGCTGGAGTTGAATGCGGTTTTGATGCTCTATTATTTTCTTTTTCCTCATCTGTTAAGAAACAAACAAAAAAAGCTGTGTGATTTCATCAGGAATTTCTCAGGAATTCATGAACTGTTTTTTAAAAAGAAATAATTTTTGAATGGCAAGATTTTTTTCTTAAACTAATTAAAATAAATTTTAAAACAATTAAAATATGCTCAAGTGCTAAAGCTTTCTCAAAATTCTGGCTAAAATTCAGAAAAATAAATAATGATGTTCCCTAAACTACCATCTGTAGATACTGCTTAAGGCAGTAAACTGTGCAAATATCACTGATAGCATGAGCAGAGTGGTGCCTAGGAATATTGACATTGAAAAAGATAAATTTATATGGAAAAAAGCAACTCTTAGATCTCTACCAGCATGTGAGAACACGTAAACTGTTTCACTTGCTATAAGGGAACTGTTGCCTTACACAAGTTTTATATTAAATAAGGCATTTAAACTAATGGGGTACACCCATTGTTTGATCCTAACATAAAGTAATTTTTAGATGTTTATAAATTTACAGCAATTAATTCTGAATGAGAAGAAGTGTATATTCTTTAATATACTTTATTCCTTTCCAGGTGATTTCTCTGATAATTTTCCCCATTAACTGTTTCCAAGGCAACTCTGGTTTGCTGACTTTCCAAAAATTCAGATAAAAGATGAATAAGGAAAAAGGTAATTAAAATAAAACTTCAAATATTGGATCCTTCCTAGCAGGCATTTGTTCTTTTGAAACAATTTAGAAATATGTATAGAATAATTCTGACTAAATCGTGTTTTGTTAAACTTATAAAACATTCCTGGATGAAAGCTTAGTGGAGCACAATCAGCAGCTCCAGAAAGTTATTCTTTGGGAAACAGTGTTGTATCAAACACATTTTGAGATTTTAACAGCTTTGTCCCCGATGAAAGCATTCAGCATAGATGGCTTTGATTCCTAAACAATGGGGTAAAGCTGTACACCACGCTGCAAGTCGCATTTCTTCATGTAATTAACTTTTAGAAGTAATTTAAGCGAGCCCCCTGGATGCGGGATCTTACGGGAGCAGCGCTATCTCCTCTGCACATCGGACCCTCTTGGGAGGCCTTCTGTGCTGTGCGGGGAGCCCACGAACACAAATAACACCCCGGCTTGGGAGGCTCTGCGTGCAGCCCTCGTCCCCCAGGATTTCTCGCCTTACCCACGGGAAGCTGTGCCAGCCGAACATCCTTTATCCCCGAGCGCCAGGAAATCCCATCCCGCAGCTCCCCGCGGACCCCCAGCGCAGCCCCCCCACATCTGCATGACAATGGGCCCCTAATTATTGGGCCGCACACTCCCTCCCTGCCTTTCAGGGCCCGCTTTTATTCAGCGCACAGGACCAACATACACATCTCAAATCACTTTTAAATGGTGCGTTTCGTTTGTTTTTCCTGACCAGGCGGCCGGCGTGCAGCAAACGCGGGCGCATGGGGCCTGAATGCCGAGGGGCCGTGGCTGCCGCCCCGCACGCCCGAGGACCTGTCATGGGATGGCTTCCACCTGTGCTAACGGGGCTGGATTCCCCTCTGGATACGTGGCAGACATCAAACTTTAAGTCAATATTTAAGTTACACAACATCTCTACACCCTTTCCACCCGCCGCCACCAGCTGTTTTTCCCTCGCATTAAGAGTGAGCTGCTGTGAGCAGGTGCTTTACCTAACCTGCCCTCAGACACACTTCACGCTAGCCATACTCAGCTCCTCCCACTCAAATCCTCCCTAAGGATTTGTTTTAACGATGCAAACTAACAATTAGGTCATGAACTGCAATTTATGTCTCCTTCCTCAGGTATGTTTGCCTCCTGGGGATCCTTCTTAAAGACCCCTCAGCATCGTCCCCTAACTGTCCCTTAAAACCAAGAAGGAAAAGATGGACTTCAACTGTAACTCAGAAAATTTTTTTAAGCGTTAATTTGCATCGAACAACTGGATTTTCAACAGAGCTAAATTTTTCACAGAGTTAGTGCTTGTCACCCCAAAGTCAATTCTCTGTGCAAGAAAATAGTGCAACTTTGTTTTCTGTCAATGAACCAGCTGCCAGCCAAACTTTTACTTTTCCATTAAAAAGATGGAAAGGGTTGCAGATGGTACAGGAATAGATGGGACCTAGAAATACAAACTTTCACTATTGCATATAAAAACTCTTAATTCTACCTTGTCTAGTTTAACAATATAATCTCATCAGATAATTGACTAGCAGAAAATAATAAACAGCTTTATACTTTATATTTTAGCTGTCAGCAGGGCACCTAATGGTGTCCATATCAAGCAGAGAATGTTTAACTCTTGACTCAGGTCTGATACCAGATCACTTTGTCTAGCATGAAAGAGAGAAGGGAAAACAGCATTTCTTACTTTTTGGCCTGTCATTTTATCAATTCACATCAAAACAACACTGTAAATTAAAGTAAAGGCATACCTTTTAAAATTCAATACTTTTACAATCCAACCTATATTGTAGGAAAAGGAAATAAAGTTACCGAAAGGAAGTCCTGCTTCAAGGCACTGTCAAAGAAGAGACATGACAATTCTTCTGTGACAAATTCAAAAGGTCTTGAAGTCACAAGGAAAAATCTTGTTCAATTCACAGTTGCAGGGGTTCACACAAAGCATCCCAGGGAGAAACCCATGAAGTGTGCTCACACCACTGCCAATAGGAGGACTACCAGCATCCCAAGGAAAGGGGTCTTCAAGGTACCCGATTAGGTGGAAAACCTGGTACTCATCCCAAACTGAATGCAGATAATAGCTTAGACAACTGCAAATAAAAGTCTCAGCATAGAAGGGGCCTTCAAACATAATAAAACCAGGAATCAATGATGTTCTAGAAAAACAGTATTTGTTGGCTCACAGAGATATCAGAGGATCCTTTTGTCCCAAACTCCATGGAAGTTCTTTTGCTAACTTCTCCATCTTACTTCCAAAATTCTGTTTCAAAGCCACTCAAGCAGAGTCCTGTTTGTATCTTTGTGGCTTTCCCAGAGCTCTCAGTGGGATCCTCTAACTTTTGCTGTCTGATTCTAGGTACAGCTCAAGGGATTTCTTACTTCTTGGTGCAAGGCACGGAGACAACAGGAGTACTCAGCAGCCTTAAGCCTGCTGCCTTAAGCACAGGGAGTGGAACAACCTGAAGACACACCTTTTTTATAATGTGTTGGTATTAGTCTGTTTATCATAACTAAAGTGGAGCTAAGTTCTTCTTTTACTGTGGAGGTAATTGGAGAGCCCTGTACTTTCCAGTGCTGCCTGCATGTGTCTCAAAACCAAGAAAGAAACTAACATGCTGTTACTAGCTTTATATAGATAAAATCCTTCCCTTAGTTCAGGTAGCTGCACATATTTCAGAGGAATATCCTCTTCCTCTGTACCTCCTGCAGGCCGGATTCTGACTGTTCTCAGAAGTGATTTGGCCTTAGCCAAAATTAAATTATAGTACTAAGCTATCTTGTCTCCTATTTACATGTAGCCATAAATTAGATTCAGGCTCATTAGCATATATTCCATGCTTTTAGAACAGTGGGAGATTTTAAAATCCTCCGAGAAATATGGGAGTATAGTTTTCACTGAGTAGGTATAACTGAAAAGGAAGGAATTTTCTCCAAGGAAAATTTCAGTGAAAGCAAGTAGCTCTTTTTTAAACTTCTTTTTTTTTTTTTTTAATAGAAGCATAAGATGTTTACTTCAAACAAAAAACAAAGCTGCTGGGTACGTCATTGCAGCCAGTATGAGCATGGATTTTGAACACCACTTTTGAAGCACAAACAGTAGTCTGAATATTTTCTTTTATCTCATAGGAAGTCTACACATTCACATTTCCAAATAGGCAAGAAAATTTGGACAAGCAACCCTTCCACTTCATCAAGGAACATCGTGATTCCTTCCCCATGGAACTGAAGTTGAAACTTTCATAAGCCTTTATTTGTGTTCTTCCAGACCTCTATTTCAATTTGGAAAATCTGGTTTAATGCACAGTACACAGAAAATGTTATGGAATTGGTTTTTTTTCAATTATTGGCTACAAGATTGTACTATTCCCTTTTCCTGTGAGTCTTTTCACTAATGTGGAATATGGAAGTGGCAGCAGGAAAAATGTTTTAAAAGCTGGAAAGTGAAATAAAACTTAGTGATAATTTTTATATTAGAATGTAAAGACTGTGGTTTGGAAGAGGTCATAAAATGTTCCAAAAGGGTAAGAAGCACCTCAGGAAACACAGAGATTATGTGACTCCATGGCTACGAGTCATCACTTCCTTTCCCAGTGTAATGCAGGTTCAAGAGGCCTGGGGGTATCTGGAGAAGAATGGAAGATTGCAAAGGACCCCTGTGGCCTGAAGTATGGCTCTGTAGCATACTTCAGCTGTAGAAAAGGAGACCAGCAAAACTATTATTCCTGTCCTAAAACCCTATGAACTCTAAAATCATCCAGGAAAAGAAGACTCACAAGAGCAAGCATTATGCCCGGTAAGAACATTATTGGTCCACAGCACAAGTTCTCAATCTTCAGTGGAGCCAAGGCCAAGAAAAATCCACCCCAACTGAAAACCAAACCCACATTTTCCTTGGTAGTCCAGCCAACAGCTGTCTCATGTATGTAGAGACGAAAAACTAGTCAAGAGAAAGGTGGTTTAGGCTTTCTTTGGGTTGGGAATGAAAACTGGACCTACACTGACAACAATTTGAACACCACTCCGAAGAATTCAAATAGGGTTGTGTGGGTTTTCTCAAAACATTTTACCTCCCGCTTTGTTTGTAAATGTATGACAGAAGCTGGACAAAGAATGACATGATGATTTGGAAATTTCTGGTTGGTTTTAGGGTGGTGTTAGAAAAATGTTAGAAAGAACTCAAGGGCAAGAAAGGAGCACCTAGGACAATGATTTCTACAGTGAAACTTCTAGTTTGTTCTGGATTTCACAGATTATTGCTGTGGCTTATTTTGCTTTCCTACTTCTTCCTCTTCACCTTCTCCCCTCCCTCACCTCCCCCTCAAAACAAGGATGACTTTTCAGGTGGATTAATTCTCTTATCTGCACTGCAGAAATGCTGGTAATCAGCGCAAAGGAAGCATCTGGAAGAACTGGCTATTAAGAAGGAAGCTAGATAAAATCAACTCTGCCTCTCATTTGGGTTTCCATTATATGCTGTGACAATGTCTTCTGCACACAAATAGAGGAACAAATTCATTTATGTATTTGTTTTATCAGTTCTAAATTCACAGCCTTTCATTATCATTGCTTGCCCCTTATTTCCAGAACCAGAAAACAGAATGAGCCACCATGCCATCTTCTCAATGCCACTGTCTGAAACACCTGCTCTTGTTAACCACACAGGTCCTCATCTCACTGGCCCCAGCTATCTGGAAGCTTCTCATGTTCATATTTAAAGCACATTTTACAACCCTGAATTCTGACCCTATGAAGAGCCTGAAGACACATTTCATTCATTACGGATTCCTTCCATCACTTTCTCAGTAGCATTAGAGTGAAATGAACTTTGTGTATCTCACAGGTTCTCATAAGATTCAAAATTACAAGCTGGGGTTTTTTTTTATTTTCACTATAATCCACTATAATTTTTTAAAGATAAATTAATTTCTATTCCTTAATTTTTAAAAACAGAAAACCCCAAACCTCTCCCAGTTTCATTGTCTATTTTTAAAGATTCTTGTGCATGGTTCCTAGCTTGGGAGTCAAGAATAAATACCATTTTTCTACTAACATCTTCCTTCTCCTTCAGAATTATTCCCTCAAAAGATATCCCTAAACAAATGAGAGTAAGGCCCCAATACAGCAAATTTCATGATCCATTACAATAGTGTGTTACAAGGAGTGTAGTTTTACCACGATGTCAAAATAAATAATTCTCTTAAAATGCAAAAAAAACCAAAAAGTAAAAGAGAACTGCAGCAATGAAGTTATTCAAAATACACTTTTAAAACACATATTTATGAAATGTAAATTACTAGCTATTGGATTAAAGAATTCCATCTGCATTAATATCTTGTAGTGTGAATATATGAATTCCAGAGATGGAAAGTAACATGAAGAGTGTTTTGCTTTAGGCAAATTAAGCAGAATAGAAATTGCATAAACAGGGAAAACTAAATGGTAGGCTAGAAATTGTCTTGCAATTTTGAAAACAAACAAATTGGTTGTTTTAAACTACTTTGAAATCATTTTGATTACCTGCTATTGTTAAAAATCAAGATCTAAAATTACTATCACTAGAAAAGGAAAAAAATAGTTGATTTAAAATCAGCTAGATTGATAAATGTTTTCTCTCTCTGACTAAAAAGAAAAAAATATCATGTTTTATTAAGTGATTTTTTTAATCTCACAATTGTTTAATTCTTAATGCAAAGATTTTTTTTATTTATGTTTTGATATAGTACAGCACATTTTTTTCCCGTATTTTGACCACATGGTGTTCACCAGTGAAAAGCAAAACAGGCGATTTTTCTTCTAAGCTGATCCTAACAGCACGTTTTAGTGGTCATTCAACCTTTATTCAGTGACACACAAATTCTTCTGATTGTTTTAACCAATAAACAGTATTATTTCCTTTTAAAAAATGCAAATATCCCAGAAAAACACAAATAAAACTATTGAGTATGTCAAGTGAGTTGACTCTTTAAAATACACAGTACTAAAAATTTAATCAAGATGTAGCAACTTATATAGCAGGAAATGAGGACTTGGACATGTTCACACTCACTTTAAATGAAAGAGAAGTTACTTACTTTCATCATTAGAAACATTCCCCAGAGAGGTGTGACTGGAATAACGTTTGTTTTCACTTTCATTGAGACATCGTTCAATCCAACTCTCTGCAAAAAAAAAAAAAAAGAAGCTCTTTTGTTTGTTTGTCTTTTTATAAAATATAAACTTGCAACAGATAAATCTAAATAAAATGTCAGCATTCAACAGATGATGGTCTTGAACATTTGTATTAAAATATGCTTGATCTGAGGATATTTAGCAAGAAAGACTTTCTTGCTTTTAAACTTAGCTGTTGCCTTCCAGCTTCATTTTTTTAGGTTTGGTTTTTTTTGCTTTTAAACTACAGAGGCTGAAACACTGTGTACAAAACAAAGGTCCTTCAGATATTCTGTTCCTCACCACATGATACATTAAAAAATAAAAATCAAATTAAACACGGAAATCACACTAGTTTTCAAGTCTTAGTCTGGCAAAGGCTTATATCCTCGAGTATTCCCACTGGTTTTGGAAGAAATCTTACTGGGTATAAAATAAGTCATTCATGTGCATTTTGGTTAAATCGAGGATCAAACGGTGCTCTGTGAAGCCCAATCCTACAACCTCATTCACACTGGTGGAGTCCCAGGCACTACTGAGATCTTTTCCTCACTGGTACAAGTCCAATGTAGCAAGTCAGCAGCCGCTGAGCTGCTCAAACCTTTGTGAACCCACAGTGCAAATGCAACCACTCCTGCTCCTCCCTGTTTTTCAATACGTTCCCACTAGTCAGATGAGTTACCTACAGCATTACATTGATTTGAATCCACTGTTCTCTCTGGAAGCTATAATTTATGTCCCCTGATGACTTTAGAGGATGCACCAGGCTCAGCAGAATATACTGTTACAGGTCTTCAGGGCAAAAGTTACACCTTCTTATGTGTTTCCTTGGACAAAGTATGAAATATGAGTTCTTCTGTTTGCCTAAATCCCTAGGTATTGCTACAATAAACTCACCTCCCTCATAAGATTATTTTTCAAGGGCATGAGTGTGGGCAGAAACGAGTTTATGCTCAGAGAGCTCCCTGTGGTCAAAGCAAGAAAAAGAAGAGGTAGATGGAAGTCTGCAAGGCAAGCCTGCAAGTTATGACAGGAAACAACCCCACTGAGTGAAGAGATGCACAAGAAACAAGGGGAAAGAGGCCTCGCTGTCAGCAAACTGCCAGAGCCAGAAACACCTTCAAAGACATGGAAATGGCTCCAGATTCCTTTCCATAAGCCCCCCCACCAGCCACCAGGCTACCTGCACAGCACAGGCAGTAGTCTGCCAGCCAGCAAAAGCCCATCACAGCAGCAAGCTTGAAGGGAAAGCAGGCATCTTGGGAAAGCTGCCCATCTGGTTTATAGAAGATAAAAGTTGGTATGACCTAATTTCAGCACTAGATGCCAATAAAGAAATAAATGGTCATGGCCAAATACATCCTGCAGGAAAAAATGCTTTTTAAACCCAGACAGTTGTATAAACCTGTGCATATTCCTCTGTACACACTCCCTCCACTGCCATGTAAACAGAAGGGCAATGGCACCTGTGCAGAACCTCAGAAAGGGTGTGCTGAGAGCCCTTCAGAGCTGATTTCCAGGCCCCTCCACGGGACTCCAGGTACTGTTGCTTTGTGTGCTTGTGGCTTTCAGGCAGCGTTGTGGCAGCTCCAGGCTGTTCTCCTCCCCACATATTCACAGTAGGAACACACTGCAGTGCTGCCTTCACCAATACAAGCACATCCCTGTGTGCATCCTCCTCATTCACCATCACACTTGTGCCTAAGAAGCCTCACAGCCTGCTCCCTTGAGGTAATTCTCTGAAAACCATCAAAAAACACACTTGTTGGCAGCAGATTTTTAAAGCATATTTCTTCTCCCATCAAATTTAACACAGCCTTGTTTAAAAATCACTGTAAGGCTGCTGACACCACGACATAAGACCTGTCAGCAGGGCCTGTGCTGTGAAATCAGCCCCCGTTCACTTACAACCCCACAAGCCGGCCACAACTCCAACTTGGAGGCTTTCCCTGCTTGTGCTGCTCAGCTGCATGGAGTGGGGATGCATCACCTCCTTGTCTGAGGGCCAACACAAGGATATGGCTCCTTTGTACCAGATTTCTTTTGCTGCACTAAAAATGAGCTCACAGCATCTTCCCAGTCTCATTTGAGTACTGTGAGCTGTCCCACAGGTGAAGAGAAACTTGCTGCTGAGGGCAGCATCAGAGAGAGGTGCAAGAAGCCTTGGGAAAGATTACCCTACCTCCTCCTCCTCCTTTCAACACACAGCCATGGCTGTATATAATTCCCTTGGCTCCGAGCCCAGCTGCAGGGAGTAAAAGCAAAGGCGGCTGCCATTAGCGCCAAGGGGAGACCAATGCCCAGCTCTGCCCTTTCTTTTCCTGCCGGCACTGAAAGCTGGGAAGCAGGGATGCATCCTCTTCCCTCAGCAGCAGGGAACTGCCAGCAGCCATCTTTAGTCAAATTCCCTGCCTAAGTAGTAGGAAAAAAACCCCAACTTTTTAAGTGTCACTCCATAACCATTTTCATCGTCCTTGTTCATGCAGTGTCTGTGATAGCTGCGCACATTCCCCTTTTCGACGGGAAAAGCAGCCAGTTTACACTGCCATGTATAAAGCCTGCAGCACGGTGCAGTTACAGTTTAATTATGTGCTGCAGCTCCTTTGGTCCTGAATCACCCCAGTTCAGCCTGCTGCAGCCTGAGTCTGGCTTTCTCTTTGTGGCCTTGCATTTAAATAGCTGATAGAAATTCTTCAGGCCTGAAAAGATACACGACCTGTCTGGCAGCAAAGAATGAAGAAAACTAACTCTTTTGAGCAAAAATGTCAGGGAGTTTATAGCAAATTTGTCAAATTATTTGGCAGATGACAAAACATGACAAAACCAACTAACTATTCAAAAGCTGTATTATCTCATAAACCAAATTACGCAAGTATAAATAAATAAATAAATAAATATTCTAATATGTAACTGATGGAGAGTTCAGGCAGTGACTAAGCAGAAGCGCACATCAGACCTGATAACAATGATAAATCGTTAACACAAGATGAGAAACCTCAAATTTCCAATGGGAAGTGCTAGTGAGAACAAAAGAAATTACATCCTAATACAGGCTGAATTTTTGCTCACTGTGCTTTTAGTGCATCAAGCCTTAAGGCATTTCCTCTCCCCCTCTAGGACTCCTTCCCATCAGGAGTCCAAGCACACTGTACCCTCAATTGTACTGAAACAAGGATCAGCACTAGTGAAAAAGCTAAAAACCAGATTAGGAATAGTTAGTAGTAAAATGTAGTATAGTCACTTACTCATAACTGTGACACAGTATGGAAACTATCATAATCTTACCAGCAAAGAAAGAAAATAATGTTTTTAATGGCATTTTGAGGATCCATCTTCAAATATCATAGCAACTATTTAATTTTGCACAAGTCAAGAGTGAACTGTAGTGAAACACACAACTGTGTTCCTCAGCCTTAAAATTTTTGTTATATAATTTTGCATATCACTAAATACAAATACCCTGTATCTGCTGTGGGATTCCCACATGAGGGAAAGGAGATCATTATTCAAATTACAATAATTTTCCCAGTGTAAATTTTCTGACAGAATAAGTTACTATTACACCAACAAAAAAATTAGAAATCATTCAAAATTAAATGCTGAAAGATGAATTTAAAATAACTATGGAACTATTTCTGCCCCTAATTTTGCCTCTTCTCTTCTTGATCCCAATCTTTCTAAAGCTGGCACATCCACTGAGACTCAAGAACCAGAGTATTTCACTTCCATTCCAGGTGCCCACCACACTTTGACCAACAGAAGTTTAAACTGAACTTGTTTTCAAAAGTGGGCAGAGCAGAAGGTGTGTAGCTTCACCCTATCCCTACCAAGCCACTTCTTTTCAACAAACAGGGTATTTTCTTTGGTATGGTGTTTTGAAGATTGAGCTGGGGAGGCAGGCCTGGGAGCTCCGAGACAGAAACACACAAGAGCTGTTTAGGGGCAGGAACTTTCATGAACTATCAGAAATAAGAAACAGAAATGTTCTTGAAATTTATCTTTGACAAATTATTTTGACATGTTATCTCCTTCAGAAGTAAAAGCTTGCTTCTGGAACGCATCTTTGAAAGGCTTCTCCTCCAGAGGCTGAGTTGAGGTGATGCAGCAGAGGAGCCTGTGTACTGCCAGTACATTTAATGAGATAATTACTCCCTGTTTGTGTCATGGTTATTAGCTACGTATATTTGCAGCCCAAAGCACTCGTTACTCCCACATGGACGTGCCATAGCAAGAGCAGGGCAAGAGCCACTCAGGCTCCACTCTGGAGAGAAGAGGAGATGGGTCTGATCACAGCCACAGTGGCTTCTGCTCCTGCTGTCCTGCCAGGAGGGTCAGGAGTAGCTGCAGTAACAGCACCACCTGTAATCACTGCCTCTTCTGGCATTTGTGAGCCACTGTGGCCACAGGTTCTGGGGGGAGCTGTGCCACACAGCTTGGAATTGAGTGTACCCAGAGGTGCTGGCTACAGCCCTGTGGGCATGTGTGTGTGCCCTGAAGGAAGATTAAGAGGGTTTATGGGCAGAACAAAGCTCTGTGGCCACCTAATGTGAGCTGCATTTTGCTCCCCTCATTCCCTACAGCAGTATATACAGTACTGGTTTTCCACAGTTATGCCATATCCTCTGATCCACGTGTGGGCACAGCACTGGCATAATTGGGAATCACCCGTTTTTTGAAAGTGTATGAGATGAGAATCCCCATGTCCTAGAGAGACAGCCAAGGCTTTGAAAATGGCAAAATTTGCACAACCATTTCACCAAAGCCATAACAATTGCATGAAAAGCCCTCTTATGTGCTTTCAGCTCTAGATTGGCTCTCATACTCCAAATTTTAAAGTCACCAACAAGCATGACGATTTACTTAGGGAGCTACACACTGACCAGCTCTTCTTCCACATGAGTCTGCTTGTCACTGAAATAGAGTTATCACTGGAATAAGAATATAAGATTTGCTAGGACCCAAACCACTGCTTGAGCTGTATACTAACTTGGATGGCACAGCTGCAACAGTCCAGCTCCTTATCTTTATTCATGACTGCTCTTGTAATTTTTTGCCCCAGTTTCTCAAGGCAAATTTAAAAAAAAAAAAAGTTGTAAGTAACTGTGAGAAAAAGTATCTAAAAGTAGATAATGCAAATATAAAGGAGCTATCAAATTTTAGTGCATTTATAAGAGGACCTGCTGGAAAAATGAATATTTAGCAGTGAGGACAGACTCAATTTTACAGTTCCAGTGACAGAGGAGGAACTCCTCTCATGCATACAGAGCCTTAGCACCCCTCTGAGTTATTTGTTTGATGTTCTCAGAGGGAAGAGTTACTCATCTCTTCCTGTAGCATCTCTTTGCCAAGTGTCTCAGTACTAAGCTGGCCAGCAACACTGTCTAGATGCTCATCTGATCTGTAACCACAAGAGAAAGTGGTTGCTAACAGCAGATTTAGCAGGTAAACACAGTAACTCAAAAGCTCAAGAGGCTAACTGAGGGTCATGGAACCTCCCCTTTCCACTTTGATAGCCCATGGTACCAACAGGAGAGTTGATAGGATGATGTTCTATATCCTTTCTTATTAAGGAAACCATCACTGCCCTGACAGCTTCTTCTGTTGTCTGTTTCAGAGCAAGTGCTGAGGTTTGCAAGATCCATTGAGCTTTTCTCTGCAGAGCTGATCTTGCTGAACATGGCCTGAGACATGCCAGCACCCCAAAAACTCTGTTCATGCTCTCCATATTGCATCACTGCTGTGGACAGAGAACTTCTAACCTCTACAGCTGTAAAATTCATAATGTCTGAGCTCCCTGCCTGCTTCAGCCGTCCCTTAGTGTGCTGCAAATCTAATTTCTAAATGCTTTCTGAATGAAAGTAAGGAAAAATAAGCCAGTGCAGTAATATTTTGATAAATGCAAGTGAAGACTTCATCTTGTAACACTTCAATGTCTTGGAGCAATTGGTCATAGCTTACAAGACAAATCACTAGTTTAAAGCAGTCCCTTAAAGGCAAAAGAGATGATCCCTTTCTCTCAGGAGTAATGATTAGGAGATAAACCTGAAGTCTGACCCTCAAACTACTAAACACCTATTCTAGTACCTGCTGTATACAACATCTGGTCTGAGTAGAAGCAGGATTCATCTTCTGTATCTCTTTCACACCTTGCAGCACAGCACTGCTGGTTACAGGCACATCTGCCACCTGAGAAGTGTAATGCTGCTGAAGTGCTGTGCAGATTGGTTACACCAGAGCATTTCAAGCTTTTAAAGAAACACACTGCTTGAAAGAAAGCAAACAAAAATCACTTTATCTACAAAGCCTCAGTGTACTGCAAAAGCAAGATCTAAACAAGATCCTGCTTAACCTCAGCACATTGTTATGAACAAGTGTGTCTGTGACATGACAGGGCTTGGCAGCCTCTGGCTCCCATTGAGGACATTGAACTTACCAAAATCTACTAAAATCAAGCAGAACAAGCTACCAGGGACAGCAAAGCACACAGTAATTTTTGTAAGATTTATGTTTTCATAGGTGATGTAATCAAAATGTTCCTCCTCTCTGCTGCCAAATGAAAGGTTTGTGGGACCATACAGGGGTCACTGTGCAGCTGCTGTCCCCTGTGAACTGCTTCAGCACATAGACACTCCTAGTCCACAAACCAGCTCCTCTCTAACCATCGAGGGGGACCTGCCACACAGAGCCTGGTTCTGCTCCTTGCTGCCTCATTGGGTGCCATCAGCTGGCAAGGCACGCACCCTTCAGTCAGTGCGTGCGAGCTGTCAGGAACATCCTCAAGCTTCACAGGAAATCATGCCAGTGTCCTCCTTGGTCCTGCACAGCCATCTTCTGTTCTTCCAAGAGACCTGTTCCTCAGGGATGACAGTGACACATGGCCTTGGTGCAGATGGCAGAGCTGCTACCCTGACAAGCTGCCAGATACCTTGGTGTTTTGTTTGCTAATCTAACTTTTTACTTCATTTCCAACAGGGGAAAATGTCAGGCACTCTTGTTGCAGTCCTTTCTTTTGTTCTCATTTCTTGGCATACAATTCTATTGGATCTATTTCAGGGTTAATGGACATTGGTCCGGGTCACTTTGTAGATGTTGGCAGGAATGTTTTTGTTCTTTTTCTTTGACTTATGACTCTGGAAAAGCATTGTGAAGATTCACCATGATATCACAAGAATGCAAAGAATAAGTCTCTTGAGTGTGAGAGAGCTCTTTTGTTTTGTTTAGCCAGATCTTCATTCCCAGTATTGATTTTCTGCTAAACTATTTGATAAAGTATATAAAAAATTGACATGCCATACTTAAACTAATAACAAAAAGAACCACAGTTAATAATTTTTTAATTCCTCCAGAATACTTGGGCAAAAAAGCTGGGATTTATGAGATGTGCTATTCTTCTTACGCTGTGCACTGTGCAGAAGTTCATCTGAATGTGATTCTTTCATTTAAGTATTCTGTCAACAATATTCATTGTTAAGAAGGTGCATCCCAAATGCAGATAAAACACCCCCATAAGCCCTATAGTACAAGATGGTTCTGCATAATGATTCTGGTGTTTAGGGCAGCCTCTACCCTTAGTTCCTAAGGAACTCCTATCTGCCTCCTTCTCTGGAATCACATAGCATATTGCTATTGCATTTCCAACTCAATATGCATGTTAATTAGAATTATCCCTTTCCCTCTCCCAGTCACACACAGATGCTATCTACTGTTTTATTTTGAAGGGTAAGTTTCACCAGACCAGTAATGGCTGCTTGGTTCTTGCTTCATCAAGGCCATTCCTCATTTAGTGGTAAAGCAAACCTCACTTGTTCTGATTTCAGTACAGTGACATTTCCTCACATTCCCTTAGTGACACCAGTAACTGACCAATTCAGCTCTCCCAGTGCTGAACTTTAACTTACATGGCTGTGCAACATGCAGCAATCTTTTCATCAGTAAGATCATCACAGACATCATGTGCTTTCCAAGCACCAACGCTGCAGGAGCAAAATGTGCCCTCAGGCTTCCCCAGCAGGATGTGTTATGGTTCCTCGTCCTTCAGGGTCTGCTGCATGACTAAGTGGAAAGGGTATCAGTGTCTCCAATTTAACCGCAATGCTTCCTTCCAAGGAAATGCACACACATCTCTTGATCATTGCCAGACCTATTCTTCTCCAGAATAAAGCTCAGAGTCAATTGATGCCCCTTTTTCCCCAGATTCCATTAACTTCTTATGCTATTAACATGAGACACACAAGTGAGCCCATAGGGCCTTAAATTCTAGGTACCTCTCCCATCTCTTACACCCTGCAGCAGTCTCTTCTCCCAAGCTTCCTAGTTAGACATTCCCAGCTGCTGCAATGGTCTCTCAGCTCACCAGTGTGCATGAGAAGACGTGGAGTTCTCAAATCCTTAATTCAGCCCTGTTTCATTATTACACAGGGCTGAATCATTTGGCTGTGCAGGAGAGCTGTGGCTCAAGAAACAGAATTTGCATCAAGTACCCATGAAATGCTTCCCTCTGCCTCAGGAGCTGATGAATCCAGCAGACAGGCCAATTTGGCACAGAGATGGTAGTATATCAGTAAGACAGCCCCACAAAGATGACAAAATGAAAAGATGTGAGATGTGGGTGAGGGATACACAAAACACTGGTAGTGGGGCTCAGGGGAGAGAGAGAGGAGGGACACGGCTGGTTGTTGGAAAGGAGGTGAGAAGAAAAGGGAAACAAAAGAATGAATGAGAAAGAAAAAGGCATGGTCAGAAATAAAGGATGGGAGAAAAAGTAACTATACAGACTTTTTTTTTTTTTTTAATCAGGAGAAAAGAGGTCAGCTCCTAAAGGAATGAGACTACAGTAAATATTTCTCATTAGAAACAGTATCCAGTTGAACAGACTGAAAGAACATGAGAAGACAGACCCGAGTGTGCAGAGAATACATGACTCAGGTGTTAGGACATAATCATAGCAAATCGTAGGAAAGAGACAATCATTTGACTGAAAAAGAGCGTGAACTAAAATATAGAGAGACTACATTTACTCAAATGGTGACCCCTTTTCCTTCCTTTATGCATACCTACTCCAAATCTATCTGTTGCTCATTACTGTCAAAGGATGCTGTCATCACATCATTCACAACCATTTGGTGGGTAAATATGACACACCAGACAGAAACAAATGAACGCTGTTGCTCTCAGAATGAACACAGAGAGTATCTGCCTACCAAAACTAGCAGAG
The DNA here is from genome assembly GCA_013400635.1 of Hypocryptadius cinnamomeus. NCBI lineage: Eukaryota > Metazoa > Chordata > Aves > Passeriformes > Zosteropidae > Hypocryptadius > Hypocryptadius cinnamomeus. The sequence goes on from VYZP01070419.1 coordinate 20,600, forward strand.
AAGACATTAATAAATCATCATAACATCCCCCCCACAAAGATTGGTACCCCTCAGAACTAATTTCTGTATACCGAACTAACATTTCATGCTGTTAGCTTTGCAGTCTAAATATGGTTGACAAAAAGTCTTTACTAAGTCCCAATGTGCCTAGACTTACAGATTTGTAAACCTTGTATGAATTTAATCCCTTCCAAACTGTCTTCCCTTCCTTTACAAAGTACTATGAAAGTAGACCAGTGCTTTTAAAACTAGGAGCCTGGCTCTTCTGAGAAGACTCCAGTCTCCTCTGAACAATATGCAAAGCAAACTCAGGGAGGGAACATGAGAAAAAAGAGAAGTCTTCTTTCCTCCTTCTTTTTTGCCCAAGACTCACCAAAACAAGAGTCTAGTATTGAATATTCAGCACTGAATACTAACTGCTCAATAGATGGTCTGTTTGCAGAGCTCAAAGTGGAAATGACCCAGCAAGGAGGAGAGGTGAACACGCTGCTCCATCCATGTGATTAAACTGCTCTGTAAATGCAGTCCTCCCCACTTCTCCCCACCTCATTACAATGGAGGCCATTTGCTGCCCCTACCACAACTCATTTTCAAAAAATGTTTGCATTAGAGGGGCCCCTGCACCAGTATTGTCCCCGTGACTCTACATTTAGGATAGGAATGTGAGTCCCAGCTCGGGAAAACCTGTGCTAGCCAGGCAGTCCACCCAGCGGGATGTGCTACTGCCACTGCTCGGGAAAAAGGAAGCACAGACACAGTTTACACAGAAGCAGAGCAGGGAACAGTCCCTGCTTTCAGCCTGCACAGGGCATGGGGTGAATCCCACCTGGCAGCTGCCATGTTCTGCCATGGACCTTGGAAGTCTCTTCAGCGCTCCTCCTCTGAGTTAACACATTTTGGTGTCACACAGTGAACACCCAGGAGGCCAAGCTGTGACAGAGGCTGGTGTGCAAACACAACACACCATTTAGCAAATGTGTAATTTGCGTTATGCCTCTCATAAGGCCAAATTTCCCTTGATAACAAAAGCATAGCTCATGCTACCATTAACCCCAAGAGGCCCAAAAGAAGCAGCCTTTTACTTACACAAGGTGCACGTTTCAGGCCTGTCCTGCCAAGAATTCCTGCTCTGGCTCTTTCATGGCATTGTCCCCAGTGAGACCCCTGTCTCACATGCAGCGCTGGGTACAGCTCCTTTCCTGGTGGCCCTGGGGTGCCAAGCTTGTTAGCCAGCAAATCTCTATCCTGCTGCTTAGCCTGGTCTGGCACAGAGAGCTGGAGCTGAAGGGATGTGCTGAGGGGTGGGTGAGTCCCTCCACCACCACACCAGCCTGTGGGCCCAGGAACACCCACCGCAGGAGCAGGCATCTCTCATCACAGAGCAGCACAGGTCTGCCATACCCTGACACACAGCACCTGGGGACCAGGACTCCACTTTTATATTGCCCTGCTCCATATTTTTTTTATGGTGTCTATCAGGCCACTGTCACCTTAAGGACCAGCCAAGAATTTTTGTTTCCCCTTTTGCTTAACCTTTCTAAGGAGTAAAGGAGCAGGAAGGATTTTACTTTCCTCTGAGCATCAGAGATAGCAACAGCCAGGAGTAGGGTACATAGAAGCTAATGGCATTAAGTACTCATGTGCTTAATTAGGACATCCTGCCCTAGGCTCGTGTTTGAACTGAATGTCAGATGAGGGTGAGAACCACACAAGTCAGGTTGTTGAGGATTTTTTTCCCCTTTAAAAGGTAAGATTTTTTCTACTTTCTACTACCATCCATGAATTTTATTCAACAAATGGTCTGTTTCAGCGAGATCATGGAATATTAGGAAAACATACAGCCTTTCCTGCTTGGCCTCTAACACAGCTGCTGGTTTTTTGCAGCAATTGCACCTTTGTCATAGGGTGCTGAAGTGTCCTCAGTTGTAAAAAGAATGTTCTGTGGGGTCTTTTGAGTCAGGTGTGCATTGCTGTCACCATGGGGAAGCCGGCTCTGAAACACAGGTGATTCCACCCAGCACTGGATGACCACTCATGAAACCCCACTAACGAACTGGGCTCTCCCTCCATATTTCCCTTCCTCAGCTGTAGCTGAGGTAGTTGAAACACTCCTGAAATAGTTTAGCAGTTAAAAGGATTCTAGAAGGGAGAAAAAAAAAGTGTGTTAGCCCTTCTAACATTTTATTTAGTGGTACCTCTACTTTTTGCTTTTTTTCACTACTTTTAAATTTCCTTTGTCACTGCATTTCTGGTATTTTATTGCTTTAAAAGTATAGCATGAGCTAGATCTGAACATACAGAGCTCTACAAGAACAGAAAGCTCCTGTCTTTTTTTTTTCTTTGTTGACCTGTAGATCTCATTTGCAAACTTGTATTTGTGTATAAGGCATTTTTCATTTAATGAATTTTACCTGCCTTAATATGAGCATCTGTAAGTCTTGCCCCAAGTAGAAGCTGAAGAAACAGGAGTCTGATAGTATAATTCTAAGGAGTGGAAGTTTAAAAAGAGAGGAAAGAGAAGGTGAATGACAGCAAGTATTTCTACTTCTAGCAACGGTATTCTTTAATTTAAAAAAAAGAAAAAAAAAAGGCAGTAATTTCTAACACTTGAAACTTGGAGTCCTTTCTTCCAGGCAAATATCAGGTTTTTTTCTAGATACGATCTCAGCAAGGAAATGAAAGCCCCTAGAGAAGAGAATTTTGTGGTTTTAATTGTTTCAGTCCCTGCCATGGGGTTCATGAGTGCCCAAAGCTCCAGCACGAAGTCTGTCAGAGCGATGATCGCAGCATCAGACTGTGACTACAGCCAGTCTGGAAAACAGATGAAATCCCAGCATTTGTCCCCAGCCTACTACTCTGAAATGAATGCCTCTAATTCCCAGGGCTGTATGTTTCAGGAAATCAGTCATTCAGAGAATATTCCAGCTATCTGAAATATATTGTTTGCTCTTATGATAATATTTGGTATCCTGCACAAAAATGCTCAGCATAAGCTGCTAATTAATTGTGAACACATCATTCACAGCTTTGAATCAACTCCTTGGTTCCTGTAACAACTTCCATCTCAGAGAAATTAAGTTCAATTACCGATTAAAGAAAACAAAGTGCTTAAGTGTAGCTGAAGTGAAGGAAACAAGACAGCACTGAGCCCCGCATTTCACATTTCAGACTTGAGGCAAATTAAGCCACAAATGAGCTTTCTCTTACTGGGTGCAGTGATAACCAAGGCTCTGTTTAACCCTCTTCACTTTTTCCTGATTTCAAATTTATCATAAAGGGAAGAACGGTCAAAAGCATTTAATCCTACATGCGTTTATATGCAGACAGCTCTTGCAGCAAGCAAGAAAGACTAATGCCGACTTTACACACCATTTCTAACACTAGCTGGTATTTTATAGCTAATAAACTACTCTTGCTGCAAATCTCCTGAGAGAAAAATAAATGTAAATGAAGACAGGCCAGTACCACTAGTTATGCATGTAAAATAGCTACAATTAAGTTATTACACATTCCCAGCTGTGGGGAGGGATCATTGCATGTTAACCCTGGGCATCTGCCCTCTCTCAGACACACACATGGACTTCAACAGGTGTTTCCCTTGTGTGGAGCTACTGCAGGATCAGGACCCATCTCTAACAGCAAATTGTATTAGTTCAAAAGTTCCCAGAAAGCCCCTGGCACATATATACAATTCTACATGATCTTAAAGAGGTGAGCAAACGTGCCAGTGGTCCAGATATCCTAAAAAACCCACACAGGCCTCCACAGGCTTAATCATCACCACATACTCTTCCTTCCTTCCTTGTTATCCATAGGATCACTCAGCCATCAAATATCCTTTACACTATCCATCTTCCTCACTGGTGTGTCAGCAACCAAATCCCCTCAGCTGCCGGGATGCTGGGCTCCAGCAGGGTGGGATTGCACCGGGTATTCATTTTCACACACAACAAAACAAATAGAAAGTCCAGCACAGATGCAGGGAAACAGACAAGAGAGTGAACTCAGGAAATTCACAAACCTCAGCACTCACAGAATTTTGAGCTAATTATTTGGACTCCAATGTCACATCAAGTATCCCCAAGGGACTGACCTTATATTTGTATTAGTTACACGACAGCCCACCACCGCTCTCAAGGCATTGTTATGAACAATCAAGTCCCAGCTGTATATAAGGCCACCTCTTCAAAAGTTTTGATCTGAAGAGGTACTAACATTTCATCCACAAGCAGATTTCAGTGATCCCATGGGTGATCTTTAGTTTGCTATACCGAAATCCTATGTTTGGAAATAGTATTCCAGAGGATGCAGTTCTTTATGATTGTCCTAACTTGCAAACCAGCTGAAAATTAAGCTAGCAAAATGCAAAGGTGTTTACATTCAGAGACACTGCAGATTCTACAGCTACGCTAACCTTCTTCCTTGCCTGCAGGCTCACTGCATTGGCGGCTGAAAATCAGCCTTATTTTCTAAAGGCAAGCAAGCCAAGAACCCTGCTGGAAGCAGGATACTCTTCTGATGACTTTCTGTGAGACAGCTGTAGCAGCATCGCAAGTATCTTAGCACAAAATGGTCCCTTCTACATTTGAGAAGGTCTTTTGCTCAATGCATGTTCACTATAGTAAAGGTGCACCTGAAATAGACCAGTTGAGGCTACAGCTTTCTTTACAGTCCACACTGAAAAGTTTTATCTGTCAGAATCCAGAGTCGCTTTTGTAACAAGTATTACATTCAAATAAAATCTTGAGGACTGTAAACCATAAAATACAACTTAAATAAATGAAAGTTTCCTACAGTTCTATGGCTATTCTTATCCAAAACCTTGTTTTAGTTATTTTTTCTTTCCATCCTTTTAAAGATCTTTACTGCAGGTAAATATTACAGAGCAGTGAAAAATACCACAATTGCCTCTCCCTAAGAATTTTAGAATTAATTCATTAGCAGACAAATTAATCATAAAATCAATCTTTTCTCTCACTCAGACTTAAAAGATGAACTTCTTAGTTCAAGGTAATTTTCATCACATTTCAAAACCTCTAAAAAATCCCGACAGATTTTACAAACTTATTAAAACCCCCTCAGGAATGAAGACCTGATCCAGTGACAGGACCTGAGTTTCGATCCTTGTTCTGCTGCCGCTGCTGAAGGCAGAGGGAGATGCCAGGAACTGGGCCCTGTGCGCAATCATTGCCCACACAAACTCTGCAGCTCACAGAAAACACTTTTTATTGTTGATTTATGTTTCCCTGCTCCATTTCTTTCATTTGCAAAATCTTAAAAGATACAAAATCACATAGGACAAATACTCCGGTTCAACTGTATAACAGACCAGTGGTATTTCTTCTGCATCTCCATATCATATCCAATTTAGGATTCAAAAGAATCATTAGATCATCCTAACTGCTCAGCAGGTTAGAGTCTTTATAAATACAAATTCTAAAACAATAAAGAACTTTTTTTTTTCCTTATTGGAATAAAAAAGTATGAAAAGTACTCCAGGAAAGTAACAGAAAAAACCCAATAGCAAGTTTCCTCTTCACTGTGTTGCAATAAGCAAAGCAAACAGTTTTCAGAAGCAAAATCAACCATTTGTTTGGACTAAACAAATCAGGACCTAGGATCACACACTTTAGCACCATACATACATTCTGAAATGTCACAGCTCCATTCCCAGCTAGCATTCAAGTATTTAGTATCAATACTGGTGATTTCGTTAATTGAACCAGGATATGAAAGCCATTAATTCTCTTCAATCAATGCTTAGTATGCTAGATCCTTTTTAAATAGCAAGCTCGTAGCAAAGGTCACCCACCACTGCTGCAACACCTGTGTATGTTGATAAGAAGAGCGAAATCTGGCCACTGCCACAAAGTTTTCAACCCGGGCAGTGGAAGCAGCTTTTCGTGGTTCAAACAAACTGCTTTAAGGGCCTAATCCCCACGTCCTTGACAGCACTGAAAGGCTTTCTGCTCATTTTAATGGGCTTTGGATCAGCTCCTAAGTCTCAGCTTCAAGTCCCAAGGATCTCATCCATCTAGCGCCTGAAAACCAGCGGAGGTTTTGCCTGGCTCCAACGCTGAAATAAGGAGGGCTATTTACTGAGCTGTGCGGGAACGTTGCGCTCCAAGAACGCGCCTCTGTTTCCTTGGGCTCCTGCTCCCTGAGCGGCGCGGCGGGAGCTTCCGCGGGGGTGCCGCGGGGCAGGGAGTTTGGCATCCCCCCGGGAAATGCAGGCGCCCCGCGTCCCACACGCCGCTCCCGAGCGGGCGGCATCCTCCTGCGTGGGACGGCTCCTGCGGGTGGCGCGGGGCCGGGCAGCGGGGCAGGGCTGTGCCCCGCCGGCAGCGCTCCGCGCTCACCTTGCCGATGTCACTAGGGGGGGCTGCGGCTGAGAGCCGCTACGAGCGCTCGGGATCGCCCGCAAAGCTTCCCCCGCCCGCCCCAGCCACCCTCGGGGAGCCTCGGGCGCTGGCCCGGAGCACCCAGCCCGCCACCGCCCTCTTGTCAGCCCCGACTCCGCCGGGGTGAGACGGGGCGCGGTGCCGCTGTCCCCGGTCCCCAGGCAGCTTGCGGGCACGGAGCTGTCGGGTGCCGGCGCGGCTGCGAGGTGAGGGCCGGCCGAGCGCAGGGCAAACCCCAAAAGCCGGATACAGCCTCCCGGAATGACCCCTTAGTGCCCCACAGCGAAGGGGCGGCAGAGTCCGCCGGCGGCTCGACGGCTCCTGGCCCGGCTCGGGGGAGTTACGAGCTTGAGAAACTATACCCGCGGACGGGCGGCCGCCTGACGGGGTTAAAGGCGGCGGAAAAACCATGCGATGAAACATGCAACAGACCCAGCGAGAAGGGCGTGTGGCCCTGCTGTGTGGGTGCCCCGCTCCGCGGCCGCGGGAGCCCCGAGGGCAGCTGCTCGCCAAGCGCCGCCGCGCCCGGGCTGGGCCGTCGGGGCCGGGCGCTGCTGCGGGTGCGCTGCCGCTGTCCCGCCGACACCTGGGGCTGGGGGCTCTCCGGGAGCCCCGGCAGCCAGAAAGCCCTTTGGCCTTGGTGACAGCCCCCACGGGTCACTCTGCAGGTTAGAGGAACGGGAGCTAAACTCGATGGAAGCACGCGGCACTGTTGGGGGAAGGTGAAGGAACCAAACCGCTCCCCTACCTTAAAATTAGAATCGCGGGTGATTTTTTTTTTTTTTAATCCCGGTAGTTTAGGGGAAATCCGTTGAAGATGAATTAAAACATGACTGATTTTTTTCAATGAAGCCATATTTCTCCACAATGCAAAAGTATCTTTACATAACAACTGAAACTCAGGAGAAAAGCTAATTGGATTAAGTGCTGTGAAAGGGAGGTTAAGGTGTCTGAATGCGACAACTGCAAAGCTCCACTTTTCTTGCCATCTGCTTAGCAAGACTAAAGTGTTTTTTGATTAATATTATCTTAATCAATCATGCTGCCACTTATTACAACCTTACTGAAATTAGGAAACGAATAGTAGGGAGGCGAAGCCCCAGAACAGACAATTCTTAAAGAAGGGACAGAAAATGCGGGGCTTTTTTTGTTAGGTTTGGTTTTTTTCCTTCCCTAAAGACCCGTTCCTCTCGACAACGAGATCTTGCCGGCAGTCCCCTTAACCCCGCCTCAGCAGTGCCGCCGGACAGCAAACGAACTTTCTCTAACACCCTCTTAGCTCCTGCACACGCTCTGACCCGAACTCAACGATTCCTTCCCCGCCGAACAGTTTTTCCCCTGAACAACCCGCCTGGGTTTTGTCCCGGGGACACAGCAGTAAATGTGGCCCAAACCCGGCTGGTGTCACCGATGGCCGGCGAGGGGCCGAGCCTACCCGGTGCATCGAGCGCCCCGCGCCGGGACCGCTGCGGGAGCAGCCGAGCCGCGTCGGGCAACACCCCTCCCCTTCTCTCTTTTTCCCCTTGTTTTTAATCAATATTTAAATTTTACAAAGCGCCCATCGGCCGCCTTGGGAACTAGGAACTTCGCAGGTTTGTGGCGGCACGGAGCGAAGCGGTTCCGAAGCGGGACTGCCTCTTCCTGTCGCCCCTTTCCCCGTCTCTACCCGCACCAGCTTCACCGGCACAGCGCCGGCAACCCCGGAGGAGCCGGGACGGAGCGGCGAGGCCCCGAGGGAGCGGCGGAACGCGGCCCGCCAAGGCCGTCGGGGAGGCGCCGAGGGGACCCGATCCCTCTGCGGGGCGGCGACAGCTCAGCTTCGCGGCCACCGGGCACGGCGGTCACAGCCGGCGCAGCGGCTGCCGGAGGAGACGGGATAGATCAGGAGCCATCCCCGGGCTGAGCCCTACCTAACTTGCGGGCTGTCCGCCTGGGGAACGCCTGGGCGGGCAGGCAGGGAAGGAGGGGAGAGGGAGGGGGTGTTCTCCTGTGCTAATAAAATAAATGAAATTTTCGGAGGTGACTGTGGCGGCCGCCCGCCCTCCTCGGCACGCGGAAGCCCGGGGGGCTGCGGCGGGTGGAAACCGCGGGAGCGCGGGCCGGGGGGCGGGAGGGAGCGGGAGGGCAGGGGCAGTCGTTTCGGGAGGCTGCCGGCTGACAGCGGGAAGACCTAGGCCTGGGGCCTGCCCCACGTCCCCCGCCGCCCCCGAGCCGGGCCGGGCGGCAGAGGCGGCCGTCGGATGGCGGAGCGCGGGCTGCGGCCCTCGGGGCGGGCGGCCTC
>VYZP01070423.1:1307-16450 GCA_013400635.1 Hypocryptadius cinnamomeus
AATGTAGCTGTCAAAAAATGCAAAATTGTGTCTCTATTGATAATATAGTATCAAGAGTTTCACATAACTGTAGGTAACTAAGCATACTTTAATGGCCTCTAGGATACTGGCAGTAGGCCAAACATTTCAAAAGAAGATTCAGAAGAGCTGCACTTAGTAGCAAAGTTAAAAGGTTCTGCCACCAAACTGATTATTTTGCCCATCATGAGCTCTACATTTTATTTATTTAATTTTTTTGATCTTTTTTTTTCCAGAGTCTCTGCTAACATCAAGCCTGACTACACGCAATTCCTTCATTGGCTGCATTCGTAACTTCATGATTGATGAAAAGCCAGTGAGTTTTAGTAAAGCAGCTTTGGTTAGTGGTGCCGTAAGCATTAATACCTGTCCAGCAGCCTGACAGTGCACTGCATCGATTCTGAAAAGTTCCTTAGACCACAGAAAGAAAAATAGAACAAAAGAAACCATGTCCAGCAAGGCAAGAAGAATGAAAATATCACAGACACATCTACAGAAAGCAGGAAGGGGGGATCACTTCTAATATTTACACGCAAACAAAAATCACTGAAGAATAAAAGCTGTTGCTTCTGCACTTCTCTTAACATACCACAAGAGTGAGCTTTACCATTTCTTATAGTGTATGTGTGGCCAGTCTGTTACATGAAAATATGAGATTATAAAATAAATTAAAATTATATTAAATATGTTACTTTCAAAATAGATCCTCTACATAATCTCATTCCATATCTTAGTCAGCCTTTGTTCCACAGAAAAAAGATCTGCTAATGCACATTAAAGAATAAAGCTAGATAATAGATTTACATTGCAAATACTGTATAAAGATCTTACTGTATATTTTTAATTCTCCATTCAACTCATTTATATATTCCTCAAATAAAATGGAGGGAAGAGAGTACACTAATTATGTAAGCTTACAGACAATGAAAAATTAAAATTTTTATTCCACTTCTAGACTTCATGGATATGTTCTAGCACAATATGAAGAGAAGATGTATAACTTTTAAGACAGATGCTTTATATATAAACTCATTTACCTAAACTAGGTAATTTTAGAGTAATACTTGCCTTAGAGACAATTTTAAATTTCAAGATTTTTCTCTGAATTTTTAAATGCACTTACATACAAACACAGCACTAAATTCACAATCTCATTGTGATCTCATTTGCACTAATGTTACACAAGTAAACATGAAGCGTAGAAAGCAGAATCAGTCACAGTTTCAGGTGACTCCCTTATCATAAATTACTTATGTAAAAACATCACTTGTCTGTGAGATTCCTGCAGGACTTCAGTTTACAGCAGTAATCCTCAAACAAGGGACATGTTCCTTCAGAAGATATGCTGCTGCAGAGGAACCCAGAGTGAAACAGGAAGATGTAAAGAGAAAACGAAGGGCTGCAAATCTGAGCTATGTTATAACCATAAAAGTTAGATGAAAGTTCATGGTAGAGTTCAACTCACAGTAGGCTTGCACACCAAACAGACACAAGTCACTTGCAAAACTTAGTCCCTTCAATCATCACCTACAAGGAATCAAAGCCATTTAGCTTTCTTTTCTTTAAAGTATAAAGTGATGTAATAAAGAATAAAATAATGAAAGTTTTATGGTTGCTGAGCAAATTATTGTTGGAACCAACTTAAAACATGACCAGCTGCAAAGCACGAAACTATGAAATGCAAAAATAAAGGACAACACCCTAGAGACTGAAAATTAATAAGAATTCATCTGGAAAACACACAAATGAAAACTGCAATCCAAAGATCTTGAAAGCATAGACAGATGGAAAAACCACCAGAATAAGATACATATGTAAGCACTAATCAGCAGCTTCCCTACTACTCTCAGTAGGGTGAAAAAAAGGGTTTTGACACACTGCAGCAGACTTGGCTTACTCTGGATAAAGAACTGCAACCTCTGGATACACAGGCACAGGAACTCTCCAGCAGCTGGAATCCCATCATGGACTCTCCACTTGCCTCTAGAGCCCAGTGTTGGGTGGTAAGTGAACAACACAGTGTGGCTCCAGTAGCCACTGCCTTCCTTTCACCAGCCTTGTCAGCTCTGCTCATACTTTCAGCCCCATTCCTGTTCTGCTTGCCTTCTTCTGAACACACCCCCTTTTCTCTCCCCTGCAGCTCTCAGGCAATATGATCCCTGACTTATTCCCTTTCCAACTCTAAGCTTACAGATGCCCCCTTCACAGGGGAGCAATATATTGACACTTCATTTCCTCACTCCAAAGCCCACTGTTCATACTTGAGAAGCAAACATTAAGAGTATCCCTCTGAAGTCTCTCTGGTTCAGGCATGGATCCCTAAATCCAGTTGCCTTCAAATACCATCTTTGCTCAGGCACCAAAACCAGTATGCTTGCTCAGGTTTTTCCTGCTCCCAGCTACTACCCAGAAATGGAACAGAAAATTTAGGGCTTTTGCTTCAGGAACTTTTGTACTATTTGTGTTGAGGGCAAATGTCCTCAGATCAGTGAGCTGGGCTCCCAGTGGTTACAGAGGTCATGGATGGTGTCAGAGCCAAACAGCTGGGAGCAGGGGTAAGAAAGGAAGTCTCTCTCCTCCCAGTGCCAGTGAGTTATTAGATTGGTTCAAAAAAGATCATGACACCACAACCTGAGCTAAGTTTCCTCAGGCCCTGGTCTCCAGGACCTTATTGCTGGAGAGAAAAGAACAGCAGATTCCCTGCTTAGATAGCCTGGTTACAAGGATTACTAAAATTCCTTTTGAGTTGCCTGCAGCTGCTCAGCAGAGATAGCCAGGAATAGCAAACGCTTGTGGCCCCTAGGATCATCAGAGTTTAGTGAATGCTGGTATTAAGTGGAGCTTTGTATATTAACTGGTACACACATACTCAGAATGTTTTTCTGTCTCACACCTACTTCAAACCAAAGCATATTTTCTCATATCCACATCCAAACTCTGTGAATAAACAATATTTCTCTTAGCCATATTTGCTGCAATGTGATTTGGTTTCATTCTGTGGATTTACATTTAAGAATGAGTTTTCTGATTTAATCAATCCTTTGCATACTTTATATATGGAAAACTAAAAATACACTAAACCAGCATGTGAATAAAATCCAATTAAAATTCATAAACTGCTACTATTCAATTTACTTCTCTTTACTATATCACCAGCTAATCAAACACAGCACTGTTTTGGAGGATGCCTTCATCAATTTTCCCTTCTAGGCTTCAGAGGTGTGGGTTTTCCCTCTGCAGAACAGGGTTTCCAAAGAAAAACACTATAAACCAGAGGACACTTGCAGACTCAGGAGAGAGCAGAAAATAATGTAAATTTCCCTGCCCCCAACATCCACATAGACCTTAACATTACCATTTCATATGTGCCAAAGAAAGCCAGTCTGTGATGCATTATGTTGAACATACCTCTGCACTCATTTTAAGGCTGCTGGTGTTTAAGAGAAGGCAACTGCCTAAGCAGAAATCTTCCCAGAATTCCATTTGTCTCCTGTATCTATCTTAAAAATTATCCCTACAAAACCTTTCATCTATAAAGATTTGGGCAAAACCTTCAAGTTCTGAGCTACATTGTCAGATTGTCCATTTCCATTTTTAACATGAATATAACTATCTAAATTCTGCAGAAAGCCTACAAGAAATGAGCACTGACTCTAAGTAGATTATAACTTTGCTCTGGCACCTTCAAGGTTTTAATAAGTGTTGTTATAGCCATTATCTAAATCAGAGCTGCAACTACACTGTTATTGTATCCCAAAATATTCTGAAATTGGACATTTGCATGACTATGTAATAAAGAAACCAATTTCAAGATCAAATGCTCAGGAAAATGCTTCAAAATAGAGGATTTAAATGGCATCTCAGCCCCCTCTATCTCTTACATCTCAAGATTTGTAGAGAATACCCTTCTCCTCAAGAATCCAGGGCATGGACAACAGCCTGACCAGAAAAATGAAAGATGAAGTGTTACAAGCCTGACAGTAATTTCCTAAAATACAACAATTCTAAATTTAAAAAGACTCAAAGAAACAAAAAATAGAAAAAAAAAATCAAAATTACAAACCAACAAATCTTCATATGCAAACTAAATCACAATATAAGTCAAAGGATAACACTAGCTCAAATTCCAGTGTATTCTCTCTATAGCAGCACATGGCCTAAATAGTCAAATGACTTATTAAAAAGATGCTGAAAGCATAGCACACATATTTAACTTGTGATGCACTTTTGGCTCTTGTTACAGTGTGGGATTTAAGGGTTGTTCACAGATCCACTGTGGTCCAAGGCGATTCATTTCCACTAAAAAACATATTAAGTTATTTATACAATTATTCAATTTGTGTTCCAAAGCTGTGGAACACCATTCCTGTATAACACATCAGGAAAATATTACTGAGAAATTAAGGGTAAGAAACACATATTACCATAAGTCTGTTGATTAAATGATTAACATAGACAAAAGTGTCTCCAAGGGGACCTATATGGATTCATGCATTTTATACCAACAAAACAGAAAGTCATGTGTGTGATTATTTCTTTCACAGAGTTGAGCTGACTGTTTCATTAAACATCTGAGCATATGCACCAAGCCCAACTGGCTACTACATGTCAACTTCCTGCCCTTGGACCTCCTCTGGCAGCCAAAAAATATCCCCACATGAACATGAATCTCAGTTGCATCTCCAATTCACAGTGTTTCCAAGCTCAAAGAGAATAATCACTTTGTATGTGCCTTCACAGACCATTTAAAGAATACTGGAAGCCAAAGCTCAGAGTGTCTTGTTGCAACATCATGTTCAATAGAGTGAATCTGACTAAGCTGAATCTTCATGGGACATAGAACACAAAAACTACAACTAATTAAAAAAAAAAAGTAGAAAGTGGAGCTAATTACACAAGAAGAAAGAAAGTCAGACACAGTAATATTAAGAGATTCTGTAGAATTTAAATTAAGCTTTACAATGCTTATAAGCAATGTTGTACTGCTTTTAACCTTAATTAAGGCTGAGAAGACATGTGAAGAGAAGACTTTAAGGACATGACAGTAGGCAAGAAGTATAGAAGCAGTTTGACATGCAATAACAAGAACAGAGCACAGCCTACAAGTTTGGACCACCTCACACAGGGAACAAAATTAAGTTATAGCTTACATCTAGTCTGTCCAGAGAGAAAGGACTACCTACGTTCCTGTTTAATATTCATGCAGTTTTACACCGGTGATTAGTTTATAGAAAAGACATGTTTGAGGCAGTAGTACTCTATTCATGCTAAACATGTCTACAACACTAAAGTCATTGGTCCTTTCCACACATTTCATACATGACACTTGAGTAAGCTTGGGCCACTCAGTACTTTTTCTTAAGAACAACACAATCTCAATTAAGTTTCACAAATTTAGTCTGTGTATTTATTTCTTGTATATAATGCATTCTTGTACTGTACAGTATCTTATTTGCTGCAATATATACATAATCTCTCCAGGAAAGTTTTTTTTTAATAGTCATTTACTATAAATTTATTTTTCTGTAGACCTACAATTAATCTCTACCAGGTCATGTCTAGAAGCAAAAAAAGGATTAAAAATTTTATTTAACAAAATTTTTTGTACACCAGCATTACAAATAATCTATTTGGAAAAAGAGTATTTTGTTGGAAGGTTTTAGCCATAAAACTTAATGGACTGGGTCGCATGGAATTGCTTTTGTCCTCCCACAGGAAGCAGGAATGCCATCTGTGTCACAAGACAGCTTTCTGCATGCTTTGCATGTCCCACATTCTTTACTGTTTTAGTCCTAGACTTGGCAGTGCTGGATTAACAGTTGGACTTGATGGTCTTAAAGGTCTTTTCCAGCCTAAAGGATTCTACGATTTTGCAGCTGAGCTGTGTTGCGGACCAGTCTTGCCATGCTGAGACAACAGCATCTTACACTCCTCGTTTTTTCACTGCGGACAATTATATGCACAATAGGAAACTGAGCTTAATGTGCAAGCCTGGTGGGAGGGCACATTACAGCATTTCCAAATGGCTGCTTTTTCATTTAATTTTTAGTTTGTATTTTCATACCGTTTCACACATTTCACGCCATCTCCCTGAATTATGTGTTTGGGGAAAATAAAGCGCTTCTTTATCACAACATTTTATCCATAAAGGATAATGAACTGTAGTGTATGGAAATACTTTCGTTCTCCCGTACAGAGACTTTATTTTAGGTCTTTGCCAGGCCTCCGGCATCAGGGCCTGCACCCCCTCGGGTCCCCCTCAGAATCACCGAGTGTCTGAAAACCTCACCACTCCCCCGTGCTGTCCCCCCGCCCTCCCCCCCCCGGCTCCCTAATGGCACGTTCCACTCGCGGCGGGCAGGCGGCGAGCGCCCGCAGCTGAGGCGACGGTTGGCACGTTCCACCGCAGGAACTCAGGGGGCGCGGCTTCCGGGCGCCGACTTCGAAAGGGGCCTGCGCCGCCGGCTCTGCCATGACCCAGTCGGTGGTGGTGCAGGGTAAGGGGGTCGTGGCGCCCAGACCTCCCGCCGCCCCCTCCCCGTGCCTGAGCCGTGTCTCTCCCCTTTGCAGTGGGACAGTGCGGGAACCAGGTGGGATCCCGTTTCTGGGACCTGGCGCTGCGGGAACACGCCGCCGTCAACAAGGTAAGGGCGCCGCTGCCCCGCCGGCTCGGGGCGAGCCGCCCTCGCTGCCGTCCGCGTCCGTCGCTGTGAGTGCAGAGCGCTGTGTTTGCTTAAACCAAGGGCGCTTCACTGTGAGCACAACCACCCCCAGCTTCTTGTGCCGTTTAACTAATCACGGAAACAAAATGTAAGGTTATCTGTCAGGAGACCGTGCTAAATCAGAGGGTGGGCAGTCTCCAGCCGTGTGTAGTTTACCGGGGAGTAGCGCATCCTGCACCTGGGATGGGACGGACAGACGGCTGGATGTACGGACACATTGGGCAATGAGATGCTGGAAAGCAGCGCCATGGAAAGGGACCTGGGGATCCTGGTCACTGGCAAGTGGAACATGAGTCAGCAGTGCCCTGGCAGCCAGGAGGGCCAGCGGTGTCCTGGGGTCATCAGGCTCAGCATCACCAGCCAGGCAAGGGAGGGGATTGTCCTGATCTGCTCTGCACTGGGCAGCTTCACCTCGAGTGCTGGGGGCAGTTTTGGGTGCCACAATGTGAAAAAAAAGCACATGAAGCTGTTAGAGAACGTCCAAAGAAGGGCTATGAGGATAGGGAAGGGTCTTGAGGTGAAGCCATTTGAGGAGCAGCTGAGGTCACTTGGTCTGTTGAGCCTGGAGGAGACTGAGGGTCTCACTGCAGTCTATAATAAGTTCTCCTGAGGGGAGAAGGAGGGACAGACACTGATCTCTCGTCTGTCGTGACCAGTGACAGGATGCAAAGGAATGGCCTGAAGTTGTGTTAGGGAACATTTAAGTTATATTAGAAAGTATTAGAAAAAGTCTTAGAAAAAGGTTCTTTACCCAGAGAGTGGTTGGGCACTGGAGCAGACTCCCTAGCACCAAGCCCGTCAGAGCCCAAGAAGCATTTAGACAACACTCTCAGGCACATGGTGTGACTCTTGGGGTGTCTTTTGAAGGGCTAAGAGTTGGAGTCTATGTTCCTTCTGGGTCCCTTCCAACTCAGAATACTCTGTGATCACTAATTCTGGTCATCTTTCTCCAGCATTTGCACCCTGAAAAGCTCAGTCTGTCTCCCTACAACCAGGCATTACCAGCCAGTTAACAACACAGTGAAAGCTGTTCAGTGCTGGTACTTTGCCACTGGCAGTAAAGCAAAAGGGGACACTCCCAAAGCCCACCATTGTTTTCCACTTTAGCTCATGCCATGACTTGCTGTACAGTTTTACTGACCAAAATAGCAACATGAGGAGGGCATAGGATTGTGCTGAGTACCCTGAACAGAATCATAGATTTTCTTGCTGTGACTATAAAGCACTTAAGGTATTTAAACTTGTCTGATCTCTTTAGCTGTGTGTTGGGGTAAGTAATTGCCATGCTATCCCTTGGCAGGGAGTTCAAGAATCAGTGTGATTGTGCTGTCCTATTTGCAGAACTGCATGGGCATTGGTATCACAGGCATGGAACCCATGATGAACTGAGGGTTGTATCTGTAATGAACTGAGTCAGCTGAAGAGCAGCTCTTCAGTTTAATAGTTGCATCAGGATCTTCAGTAAACTACTACAGTTGCTTAATCTTGTACTGAAAAATTAATTTCCTAGTTACATTCTCCTCTCAGTTTTTAGTAACAAGCTGATGTTTCAATGAAATGTTCTTTTTGGAGATGACTAGAACTAGCTGGATTCAACAGAGATGTTCATTCAGTTTCAAGTGGTAAAGTTTGACAGGTATCCTTCACATGTCCCTGCCAACTTAAATTATTCCATGAAAAAGCACTGAGAGTTTTTTGACATTACACATCATTTTGTGTTGTTTCCTTTCAGAAAGGAATTTATGATGAAGCCTTAAGCAGTTTCTTTAGGAATGTGGATACAAGGTAAGTTTTTATCAGCCAGTTCATGAGTTTACATGGTAGATCAGCCCTTGTAGTATCTTCTTTTAACCTAAGTTACCGTTTTCTTTAAGTCCTATTTAGCTTGTACTAGAAAAAGATTTTGCATTTTTATATTCTCCTCAAAACCTTATCTTTGCATTTCCACTTTATTTATGCATACTTCAGTAGTTAAATGTGTTGATAGTGTGTTAGTTTGTTTTCCTTTCCTTTTATACCAAACATGGACAGTCAGGATCTGATGGCTTTTGCCACTGCAGGTAACAATCAGATTGTGTGCCCTCTGGATACCAACTGAGCAGCATTTCTTGAAGAGTTGAGAGAGGAATTGTATATAAGATAGTCAGGAAAAACTGACAATTTTTTAAAGTCTTATTTATCTGACTGTTTTGTTACCCAGAGTAGTGTCTATAATAGTTTTTTTTAAGTTAACCAATTCATACCTTAAAACCATTCAGTCATCTCTTATCTTTCCATTTATAAAAATTCTTGCAGTTTGCTGGAAGAAAATGTGTACTTGGGATAGCCTGTTGCATTTTAATTAATAAAAAAACATTTGACCAACCTCTGTTTCCTTCCATTGTATAAAAAGGTTGCAGTACAGCAATGTGGTTTTGACTAGAAGAGCACTGAATTCCAAATTGCTTTTTTTACCTCTTTGAAAGAGCCTTACAAATGTGTTGAAGTTTATTGTCATTCCATATGGGTATTTCCAAGAATACTTTTTTTTAAATCAAGAAAATTGTATCATAAAAAATATCTGTTTCTGTATGTGCCAGATGAAGCCACCAAATTTGTAATTGACGGGTTGCCTTCAATAGAAACATCTGTTTTCTCTCTGAGCAACCTGGTGTAGTGGAAGGTGTCCCTGCCCATGGCAGGGGGGTTGGAACTGGACAATCTTTAAGGTCCCTTCCAACCCAAGCCATCCCAAGGCTCTAGGAATGTTGGGATTTTTTTCAGCAATTGAATCCAGGTGATTGAAGCTTTGATCTGGCATGAAAGACCACAAAACCAACAGTAAGAAAAATAAATCGTTGTAAGTAAGGACCAACCAACAGTAAGAAAAATAAGTTGTTTTGGGGTTGGTTTTATTTCCTCTTTGAATTTTGTTAGTCCCTGAAGAGAAATTATCTAGGGAGGATTTACTGGTGCTATAGTGTAGTCCTGCAGCTGTTGTGTAGGCTAGAGGAATCACATGGATGTATTGGAGGCTGCTGTGAGCTGCTCACCTAATGAGAAGTGCCTAGAGACCATCTCTGAGTGACAAGTTGGAAAATTCTTGAGTAATCCAGTGCAGCCCTGTACTCTTTTCCCCTTGTTCCTGATGGGACTCAGTAGGCTCAGAACATTGGTGCTGTATAGAATTTTAGCTGATGTTTTGTGAATTTAATGGTGGTTAAATGTAGAATGGTCTTAAGACACACTTTAAATTTAGACTTGCCCAGCTTCCAGATTAGGTAAATAATGGAAGAGGAAATAAGATCAGTCTTCCAGTATCCCTGCCTTTCTTTTCTCTTGTGCTGAATATAGTTTGGCCAGACCATAGTATCTCATCATTTGAGTGGGAAAAAATGTAACATCATGTATAGTCTACTATGTTGGCTTAGTACAACCAGTCCTGGGAAAGAAGGGGGATTTTGCTGTGTCAGCCCAGCAGGATTTCTGAACTGGTAAATCGTAATAAGCAGTATAAGTCAAGCACAGGACTGTGCTGGTGCAGCTACAGAGCTTTCACAACTGGAGCACAAGCACAGTGTTGTACTGCCTCCATTGAAAAGCTCATGGGGAGCTTTTTTCCATTGTTTGGTGTGGATACACATACCCTGTGCTGATAAAAGATAATCCTTTCCAGTTTTGGCAGTGCTTGTAGAATTGCTACGAAGCAGAGGCTGTATCTGAGAGTAAACTTCTTGCTTATCTTTCAGCTTCTTGAAGTCATGTTTAGGATAATTCTGATTGAGTTCATGACCTGTAATTGTATTACTTTCAGGAATTATGAGGTCTTAGCAGCATGTTCAAGGTGTTTCTGTTTGTTTGCTTTGTCATAGTCCTCCAAACACAATATATGAGAGATAAAATTTTATAGTAGTATATATTTTATGCTGCAAATATGATCTTTGATTTTTATGTTACTGGTTTGTTTCTTTTCAGAAGTGGTGATAATGGTCCAGATATTTACAAAGGAAAAATCTGCTCTTTAAAAGCACGAGTAAGGCAATCTATAAAGGTCACTGTTTTTACATTGAGTATTTATGTCCAACTGTGTGGGAATTCTCATGAAGTTCTTAAAATTGCATACAGGTTTAAGTACTGCTTTGAAAGTAAAATTTCTAATATTAACTTTTATTAATGCAGTAATACAGTTTGATGCCAGTCTTGTTGAGTAACTCCTATTGGAATTGTAATAAAATTATTGCAGATATTATTAACTAAGGGTTGGGCTTCTTTGAGCCTCTTTAAATGATTAAGGAGCAAGGAAACTTGAAACATAAAAATGTTTTAATTTTTTTATTCCTAAGTAGTGGGGCAAAATATTGTAAAATTTTAACAGAATTTCGTCGGAAATGCAGTCCTATAGAACAACTAGCAAATCAACTAAGGTGAATCTAGTTGGTCTCCTAGTTAACAGCTGGGGGGAAAAAAAGGTTTCTGTGGAGCAGAGTAGAAACAGAATTCCTTTCGTATTGTCAATAATTTCATATTTCTTTGTGTGATTATTTCAAGGGTGGTTTGCTTACTGACTGAATTTAAATTCTTTCCATTCTTGAAGGCACTGTTGATTGACATGGAGGAGGGTGTGGTAAATGAAATTCTACAGGGACCACTGAGGGATGTGTTTGATAGCAAGCAGCTTATCACAGATGTTTCTGGTTCGGGAAACAACTGGTGAGAACCTCTTTAGAACACATTTCTTAGCAGCTAATTAGATGGTATTTGAAAGGGGAAATGATAACCCTAGCTTTCTGTGT
The DNA here is from genome assembly GCA_013400635.1 of Hypocryptadius cinnamomeus. Classification (NCBI taxonomy): domain Eukaryota; kingdom Metazoa; phylum Chordata; class Aves; order Passeriformes; family Zosteropidae; genus Hypocryptadius; species Hypocryptadius cinnamomeus. Next base: position 12,820 of record VYZP01070423.1, read on the forward strand.
CGTTCTGCACCTGGAGAGCTGCAGCATTTTACCAGCAAACTTGGAGTCGCTCTTGCCTGGAGGAGGGCTTTGAAAAGGCTTTTACAGAAGAATAATTCTGCTGATATATCATTTTGTCTCTTTTCTTCTTCTTTTTTGATTTTCTTTACACAACAGCATGCTTTTTGTTTCTTTGGCATTCAGCTGCTTTCATTGCTTAGTTGAAGCCATAATCTAGTTTGAGACTGTGCAGCTACTGTGGAAATGAGATATATGAACAAATGCACTTGTGATTTCTAAGCAGAGTCTGACTTTGTGCATATAAACCACATTACCAAAAGAAAAATTCAGAAAAAGATTGATTAACATAATGAATTCCAAATTTTCACAGAGACCTTAAGGTGCTCTAATAATACTCAGTGCACTACAGACTGGAAAGCAAATCACCAGCAAATGTACCAAAAGAGATATGGATAGTAAAGCAGTCTTTACCATCTAGCAGACAAGTGTGTTGAAAATGAGCTGTTTGGGGTTTTTTTGTTACTAGTAGCAACTGACTTGCATAGTACTCAAAAAATTATCTGTACACTTATTACATAGGGATATCTTTATTGTTAAGAACTAGGTAGCTTTCATTACTGCAACTGGATTATCCAGCGTGGGAGTTTATTTCCTTTTCAGTACAGAATAAAAAGTGTATACTCCAAAGTTGTGAACTTAGACCTGTTTGCATCCTCCAAATTAAAACCATGTCCTGACTCCCATATGCTCATACGTAGTCACAAATTAGAAACTCTCACAGATGAGGTGTTGCACCCAGCTTTGGACTCTGAACTCTAAAATGTCTCATAGAAGGATTTAAATTAAAATTTTAAAGTTTGATTTTTTGGGGGGAGGTTTTAAAGTACTTTTCATATCCTCAGGGCTGTGGGTCATAAGATATATGGCTGTCAGTACCGGGAAAACATTGTGGAAAAGCTGAGAAAAACTGCTGAACATTGTGACTGTCTACAGTGTTTCTTTATAATTCATTCCATGGGAGGTGGTAAGTAATCTTTTTATGGGCAGTATGGCTGCAGTAGCCACAGATGATAAAAAGTAAATACATGGATCTTGAAAAGAAAATCAATATAATAATCTACATCATTCAGAATGCAGATTTAAAAAATTATCATAGTACAATTAAGTGGACCTGTAATTATTTATCACTAGTTTTATTAGAGCACTGAGGAGCTGTGATGTGCTAACCAGAACAAAAATGCAGCTAAAATTCTAAAGGTGAGGCAGTGAGTAGGTCAGGACAGGTACCAAAGATAAACACTGAGGTATTACTGATCAGAAGTAGGGTCGGTGACCTCTGAACACCAACAGCATTGTCATAATTGTTTTAATTGTGGGGAAAGAATTTTCCAAAAGGCTTTGAAGGAGACTTCTAATGTTGCTTAACTTCAGAAAAACTTTGGTTTTCTGTTTTCCTTCCTCATGATTCTCTTGAATCTGATCTAGTTAGTTAATAAGCCAAAAGGAAGAGTCCTTTGCAGTGACAATTTTGTCATTATTGCATTGCCATTAAGCCTTCCTACCCCAGAAATCTGAGAGTAGCATGTATTGTAACCGGTTACGATGTGGAAAAAGACACAGAAAATAGCTCTAAATATGAAGCAAGGATTTTGTCAAGGGCCTTTTTTGTGGCCATTTGCTTAATTTCAGAGACCCTGGAGGTACTCTTTCTGTTATTGTGAAAACTGCTGTCTTGTTCATCGATTAAATTGTCTGCCACTGAGAATGTAGCTGAATATTCAGAAAAAGACCACAGTTGAGTTCTCTGTTTTGAACTCAGGGCTGTGTGCTTAGTGTTAATGAGGAAGAAAGCCTGTGTGCTGGGGGGAAGGGGCAGTTCTGCTTTTACTGAAGAATGAGAAAATTTCATAAGGAAACCCTAAAATGAAAATAGTATTGTTTGGGGCAGTTCAGTGCTTTTAATGTTGTGATGCAAATGTTGTGTTTCATAATTCAAATTAAAGAATTCAAAATAAGAAGTAGAAATACTAGGTCAGAGAAATGTTTTTTACATAATAGGACTTTTTGGTTTGCAGAAATTTTTGAGAATGTACACTTCAGTCTGACATACTGTGGGAAATAATTTTATTACTTAATTTTCCTGTCTGGGACAAACCTTCCTGCCTTAATTACATTTGAGGAGCCTCTACTGTCAGCCAAATGCTTCAGAAAATATTTATTAACATATATAATTGAAAAGTTGTATGTCTCCTACATGAGTCGTAGAGCCTAAGATAATGTGGGGAAGCTGTCTTCTCTCATTCTCTCTTCATTTATAATTAGGGACAGGGTCTGGTCTTGGAACTTTTGTACTGAATTTGCTTGAAGAAGAATTCCCAGAAGTATATAGATTTGTTACTTCAGTTTATCCCTCTGGTGAAGATGATGTTGTTACTTCTCCATATAACAGTGTTCTGGCTATGAAGGAGCTTAATGAACATGCAGACTGTGTGCTACCAATAGAGAATGAAGTAAGAAATAATATTCTATTTATGTAATTTTTTTTATTAGAATGTGGGAATGTCTTTTCCTTTTCAGTACTGATTTGCATACCAAATCTCTGAAAGCATAATTTCAGTTTTTAAAGTAATAATTTAACTTGTAAGTCACTTGCAAACTCTTGAAATGAATGTGGGTATCACTAAAAAGTTGCTCTGTTCCTTCAAGCTAAGGTAGAGTGAATTTTTTCATGTTTATTTCAAGATAAATGTGAAAAGCTTCTATTTACTGAGATAGAGTGTCTTAAATTCTTTTAACAATCAGTTTGTGCATAGTATTAGTAGGGTGCTTCAAGGACCTCTGCTCTCTCCAGATTCCAACAAGCTTAACTGTGCTGATTAGTGATATGGGAATCATAGATATACCTGGCCTTGCAAAGTGCTAGACTCATTTGAATCTAGCTTTGGTGGCTGTCTTGCTGTTTGTTTATGAAAAAAGCGACAGAAAGTGAAATTTAGTTAGAGACTATATTTTTTGCTTCACAGGTGTTCTCTTCTAAAACTGCTTTTTAAATTTTCATAAGCATTTTGAATAGTTGAACAAAATTCAAACTTCTGAGTCAAGCTATGTATATATTTGTGATATGTAAGGCACAGACTTAGAAACAGTTCAGTCAACTGGAATTGCTCAAAAGTTGGACTTAGATGTATCAAGATATAATCTTTAACCTAACAGTACAGCTTTCAAGATTACTAGAAATTAAATGTGTGGTACTGAATTTCAAAGTTCTGTAGTCAAGACTACTTCTGTGCTTTTTTCTTCCCTCTCTTTCAAAGTCTCTGTTTGAGATAGTTAATAAAATTCATCAGATGATCAATTCTGGGAAGTTGGGATCAACTGTGAAGCAAAACAGCTTGGTAACATCAAGTGCAGGCAGTGCAAAAATGCTACACGAGAAGCCATTTGATGCAATGAATAACATCGTAGCCAACTTGCTGCTGAACCTGACAAGGTAAAGTTACAGGTTATTCCTCTGTAACGAAGTAGGATTGCTGGAGGTGGTGGGTGCTGTAAATATGCAGGCCTGCATCAACTTGAGTAATATTAATTACATCAATTACTCATATTACAATATGAGTCTTCTCTTTATAAG
>VYZP01070424.1:0-27994 GCA_013400635.1 Hypocryptadius cinnamomeus
GTTTAGAAGAAAGAGAGCGAAGATGGAAGCTGAAAGACAACAAGGAAAATGGGATACGTGCAGCATAGCACTACAGGGAAGCAGTGTTTTCCACACTTGCTCAAAACTTAGAAAAAGAGTAAGGTATCACTTGGTAAAAGGTACCTGCCAACAGTAAGTACTGAGCATTCCACAGTAACTCATCAGCTCACTTGGAGAAAATTATTTCCAAGCTGGTCTTTTTGAAGCTCTAAGAGGGCTTGAATTTCTAACTTTCAAATATAATTTTAACTACAAGTTTTTACCACCAGCACCTTAATTGACCCAAGTACAAGGCAGAATGCAAGGTTTCCCAGCTCTAGTGGGCAGCAGCTTCACCTCAGTGTCAGCCTCTTAAAATATACCAGGCAAAATCAAGAAAAGCTCTGCCTGCCTCCAACTAAAAGCAAAGTCATGCTCTTTCAAAGTACCTGGCTGCATTTTGAAAACTTGCAAAGACTTTCAGCTTCTGTAACTGCATTATCTGAAGAAGACTCTGAATATTAACATCTGGATCAGATTCTCCTTAGTCTGCAACCCCACTGCAAAAATCTTCAAAAACCACTGAGAATTCCCAAAATACTGCTAGAGAGTATAAGTCAACAAGAGCTGCAAAGCCACAGGCATTTTTCTATCCCTGGCAAAAGTACAATCAGTTTCTGTACCATTTACCTGTTTTGTAGTGGATGTTTAATATACTGTTCAGGGCTGGCAACCTCCTGACTAGGTGCTGGCTCGGTTTTCTCCTCTTCTGCAGGTTGGGGGTTGGGAGTGGTTTCCTGTTTGAAGAAAGGCGTTATTAATACATTCCTTCTCAATTTCTATCAAAGTAATTTAGTTCTCTAAAGTTACTTCAGAAAGGGTGAACCTTAGAGTTCCTATAATTTATCTTGATTGTGGGCCCAAATCCCATAATGGAAACAAAATTTGTATCCCTTTATTCTTCAACATCTGAACAGGTCTTACAATAAACACTAACTGCAGGAATTTGCATTCTGCTGTTCAGTGATTTGCTTCCTATGTAATTTGTTTCCAAAATGGTTTACTATACATACATGTCTGATTTTGAAATAGTTTTGAGTGCTATTTTAGAAACACACAATCTATGTTATCTAGAATATGCACATCTAAAATAAATTCAGAGAATAGTAACTTCAGAACAAAAATTATTTTTATCAGCTTCTGACAGAGCATCATTTGAACAGGTGTACAGGCTCTGTTATTTAAAAAAAAAGTCTATTAATACAAGTAGAAGACAAAACTAAAATTCTCAGATCTACAATCAGCTACTGGAAGCAGCCAGAAGCCAAGCCAGAGCACAGTTATCTGTATTTGAAATATCATCATGATCCAAACAACAGAATTTGAACACGCATGAGTTCTCAAATTTCCAACTGAAATAAATGTACTTACTGGTTTAGTATGTATTAGATTGAGTTCAAGAGTCATTTTTCAACTTTCTAGGGACAGCTCTAGAAATGTTAAATATACTTTAACATAAAGTAATAAATTATATTCTCTTTGCATGCAAACCCCCTCAGGCTTGTAATTCAGTTTGAGAAGCCACTGTGTCAGATTTGAAATTCTAATGTCTTTCCTTCAAACCAGGGAATACAAAACTTTATTGTGAGGCCAAGTGTCCCTGCCAGTTACCACCATCCCTCCCTAACCTGCAACCCATGCTAGAATATTACAGAAACACAGAATGAGGACAAACACAAGTTGCCTATACAGCTGACCCCATGAAAGAAAAAGTGCCTCAGTAATATAAATAAAAGCTAAGTACAGCAGACTCAAAGACTCTAGACATTTTCAAATGTGGCAATATAAGAGTAGGACTTAAAAATTAATTTAAATTTTGTGGTTTTAACAGAAAAAATAATATATGAGTGAATTAAGTAATGTTAAGCAATTTAATTAATGGAACAGTTTACTCCAGACTTCCACATACATTTATCACACCAAAGCTGTTGAAAAGTGGATTTGAAGTGATAACACTGCTCAATCTTCACAGACCCAGCTGGCAAACTCTCCTGGATAACACCTGAAGATCTGTCTTAACAGGGATTTTCTTTTCATTATCAATATATTTAGCATTATTAAGAATGATATTATACTTTACATCAGAGAAGTTACTCCTTTATGGTTGAAAATAATCAAGTATGCTTTAGTTTAACAGCCCACCTAGAAAAACACCTCATGACATTTCAGGACACTCACATGCACCTGCATTCACAGTGGAGACACTGACATGTCAAGCTCTAACAGGAGCACTTGGCCAGTGCTTTGATTTACACAGTACAATAGCACAATTCCCTTCCTCTAAATAAAACTAAATGCTTTCTGAGGATCTCCCAAAGGGATCATCACTAACAAACCCACAGAAGCACAGTGTTGAAAAATCTGTCACATCTCCTCCAGTGTAATACTATAAAAAGCTAAGCAGACCTTCAAAAACAATGTAGTAAGTTCTTCAAATTCTATCTGGAATAGAATTTCTAGTGTTACCCCCACTTATTTTTGGTATCATTCATCTTTAATCACACAAAACCATCCCACTGAACAATTCAAGACAGACAGTGCACAGAAGCTGTATAATTCACCAAGGAAGCACTTTAATCGTTCCTCCTTCACGCTATCTGTATTGTATTAAAAAGAAACAAGTACAGACAGCTAAAATTTAAGTGTGGCTCCTTCAGGGGCTTCTAACTAGAAAATTCAGAAAAGTTTCATGTGCAAATACAGTAAGAAAAATTCTGCTGATATTCTGGAATAGCACTAAGTTTTGTGATAAAGCTTACTTTCAGTCACAATACTCTGCAGCTGTGACATCTAATATTCACAACTGATTTACAAAGGCTATTACACGAGGAATTTTAACATCAAACAGACTCACTCTTGCTGAATGCAGATGCAGAGTGTCTTCCAAAAACAATTTCAGTTGAGAATCTCATGTTTGCTCAGCAACTAGCTTTCAACATACAAAGAGCTAACCCCAAAGTCTCCCTGGTCACTCTTCCAGAATTATCACAACTACATAAAATGGAAGAATCAATACAAAGCCACTGAGCACATGCAGGGCTAAACTCTTTCATAACTTCTAACAAAAGACTACATTAGAAAGGATTAAGGTAGCACATTCAGACAAAAAGGAAAATGCGATGAGCCTCAACACCTGTCTGGTACACTGATAATCATCCTTCACACAACTACATGAAATTCTGGTTTTGGACAAACAGAAGACATCTGACTCAGCACATGCATTTTACCTAAGCCACCACAACATCAAGTCCCTTTAGATAGTCTCAAAGCCACATGGCATGCATGAAACTCGGACTAACCATTATCCAAGCTCCTGTCCAAAACGAGAATGACAGCTCAGCTCCAAGGCCCACCTAACTACGACCTTGACCCAGGACTGTGCCACTCCCCTCAAAAACTATGCCACCAGAAGAGACTTTTTTCCAGCAACAGGCTGTCCCATCAAGGACAGCTACAGGCCTACACAGAGAACTTATTATTAAAGAACATTATTTCTGGCTGGCCTCAGAGAGAAGCCTAAACCAGCTCATTTTCACTTCCTTCGGTTTCCCACAGCCATCAAGGAAAACAGAAAAATAACCATTTTAATTTTTGGCTCCTCTTTCCCTTTCATCTTACCTTTATCTCACTGCTCTGAGTACCAAAATGACATGTTTGTATACCAAAGCACTTCCCGTTATTAGTCAAACAGAAACTATGTAAGTTTGTTAATTGCTATTTGAAGTCCTGATGTCCAAGAAATTCTACAAGAAATTGCATACAATTCTATTCTATAAATACCACATGAATTAATGTCCACATTTTAGCAACTCACGGCTTGGAACCCTGCAATTGCAACACTATTAACCAAAGTAAGACTGACTCCACCTGGAGTTCCTGGACGACTTTATTTAAAATCCTTCGTAATACTTTACCATTGCTCATAACTAATGTATTCTTTAACCTAAAATTGACTCTATACACTAAGTAACCACTGAGTTTGCTGCTTTTAAAACGTAAGTAATAAAATAGGGTAGTATTACCAGATAAACTGGAAAGCTTCACATGCCCAATCCCACTTCTCATACACAAGACAGCACATAATTAAGTGACATTTATTCACCACCCACATGGTTTTTGATGTAGGAATCAGCCTGCAGAAGTCCATGAAACATTTGTCAACTCAGCATTTAATGACTCTGTATATCTGCAATTACTTGGATTTGGACACTTGCAATTTAATTGGTGTTATTTACTCTTTCTCCACAGCACATAATGACCAACACATCAAGGAAAGGTGTCACTGGGACAGGAAACAAAGCATTTACAGCAAAAACTGCTTCATCAGGTTTGTTTATTAGGGAGAACAAGCAGCTTGACTAGGTTTCACCAAGGGCTTTCAGATGCTGCCCAGACCACATTCATGCCATTAGTTGTTTACAGAAGCTGTTTAGCAAGTCCAGTTGGAGTGCAACAATTACTGTCCAAAAGGACATAACATTTTGATTAGAGCATTATTACGCGCTCCTGGTGAAGGCCAAGAGAATTAATTTGTGGAAGAGGCCTTCCAAGTCTTCTTGCATTAAACCAAAATAAGTTACATTCTGGAGTTTTCACCTTCTTGTTCAGGGTTCCCAAAAGAATGAAACTGCACGCCCCAGTAACCTGATGTCTTGGGAAAAACAATTTCTACTATGTGCTGGTCCTTATGTGACTTGTGGGTAACTGCTACGACACTACAGTCAGGATAACTTCCAAGGCACAAAATTCAAGAGCTATCTATTTCAAAACATTCTGGACAAAAAAAAAAAAGTTAAAGCACAACCACAAGCAATTATTACATCCTGTAAGAAAGCAAACCAAGTGATGATTTGACACACAACTCTGAGGAATGAATGTACAATGGTAAAAATCATATGTAGTACATGTACTACATGTAGTATATGTAGCAACTGGAAGAGAGGTACTAACAGCCACCTGTTACCAATTGAAAAGTGTGAAGTAGATTTCCAGACACCAGGACAAAGAAAGGATTTCTACTTGTGACACAGCAAGGCGTAATAGACAGCAACTATCTTAACTGCACTCATCATTACTTAGAACACCACAGATTTTTAGAAAGGCAATCATTATTAGAACACAAGCAGGAAATCTGATTTTAACTGGGTGACGTCCCCTCACTTTACAACAGAAGTGCAACACACGTACAGGAGAACAGGGATAAAAGACCAAGTAAAAAAGTCACACACTTCCTCCATGGTCAAAGGTTTTCTAGGAAATATCACCTCAGATTTAAAAGATACAAAGACTATTTATAGCCCTCCTGACTTCTGCAAAAGGGGTTATATACTCATGAAAATGCCCATCAGATTTTCACCATTTAACTCACAAACTTCTAAATACCATTGGCAAACAGCTTACAAGGAATATCAAACTGCCTCAGTATCTTTGTAGCTGCCTAAGCAAGATGACCTTGTGCTAACACCTCTTACCCCAGTCTGCACTTTGCTGCTGCCTTTGCTACTGAACACAAAATCTACCCACGGGATGAGTTTCCACATATAGCATTCTGCCACTTCTAAAGCACTCAGACAAGAAAAGTTCCCAAAACTGCTGGGGAGAACAGTCCAGATGATTCAAAGAACAAAAAGCCTCTAGTCTCCCCAAACATTCCTACACAAAAGACCTCCATGTTTTGCAAGTATACTGAGCCTCTGGTTCAACAGAGAATTTTATATCTGCTGAAAATTTACAACATGTTCAATCTTCAGAAAATAATTTAATGTAGAACGTATGAATGGTCAAGAGAGGGCTTCAAAGAAAAAGTACTGGATGTACTACTGGTACGCCCAGTGATTGCAAAGGATGTCATACATACAGGTTATCTGATGAACAGCACAGAGCACAAGAGAAACAGACCTCTATTAAAAAAAAAAAGAAAAACAGTTAAAACTTTTCTGCCTAAGTCTTACATCCACTAAACAGAATCAAGGACAACTGGCAGGTGAGAGCCATGGTGTTACAGCACACTTACATCTGCACATCACACACTCTCACCTCCCTAATGCCCATGTCCTATACAGGAACAGGTTTTCAACTGCAAGAAACGACGACTACTGCAAGATAATAAACAGCTTCTAAACTCAAGTTTAACCTTGACTATAGACTATTTCAAAAGTGAAAAACAATTTATCTGAGGGAAGAGTCACATTAATTCACATTTAAAGTCTGCATTTCTCTTTCACAATGCAGGCACTCTACCAACATCCCTTATTTAATGCTCCCCTCTATCTCCTTAAAATTCAAACTAATCTTTACAAAGCTGCCAAAAGGGACACATTTTCCATCAACAAGTTTCCCATGTACCTCCACACCTGCAGGTAGTAGCAGTAAACGAAACACAGCATGATTTTGTATGCTATTTTTATGCATTTCTTTGAAATAAGTTTGGTATTTTATATGCTGTGTGAAATGTAATTATTTAAAATTGCTTTCAGAAAAGTGTTTCTCAAAAAATTTACAAGATGTGCAACATACTCCTCTTAGAGGAAGCTCACTCAAATGTTATTTACAATTCAAAAGCTTATGATAAATATTCTCAATTATAAAACAGCATGAAAGGTATATCTACCCTGTATCATTTCAGAAAAATGCAATGAGCAAGCAACTGTGTTCACAATGCTGCAGTTTAATGCTGTACTGACTTCAAGCAGAGCAGGTCACTGACTTCTACAGCAGAAATACCCAGCAACAAGAGCAAGTCTGAAGCTGAATTAAACTTACATGCCACCTGTCTGCAAATAATGCAAAATAAATACCTTTCAGCCTACATTGAGTTTTAGGAGCTTATCATGAACTTTCCAGAATTTTAAGGTCCTACACCACTATGTTCATAACCCCTTGAAATAATAGTTTCACTTAAATCAAGTTTTGATTCCCACCTATATATGATTACTTTCTCAAACAAGCACTTTTCAAATTACAGATAACTGAAATGTCACTGTTGTAGACTAAAAACAATACAGAGTTAAATTTACAAGAATTGCATTTATGACAATAACTGCCATTAAGCAAAAACACAAAAGAACCATGATGCCTTTTCCAAGTCGCACAATGAGGGATTAGATTCATATGCACCTAGAAGTTACAGGCTTTGTGCAGATACATTTTAAAGTCACCTTTGGTAAATTACTGTTTACTAAAGCATTACTACTGGTTTTGTTGTGGGCTTTTGCATGGTTTTACCTGATCACATTTAATCCTCAAAGGCTGTACGAGCACTCTAACAGGTGACACTTCTGCATATTCTCAAAAACCAATATGAACATTTTTAAAAGAAAAACCTGGACATCACAAGAAAAACTGAGAATTTTAACTTGTCAATGTTGCAAAGGTTTATGTCCTCCCTACAGTGGAGAAGTAAGCCACTGTGCAGTTGGTCTGTATTTGTATAGAATAATCTTGCTCTTTTGACAACTATTATGGGACTCTCTACAGAACTCTCAACTCAAGTTTCTGTATTTGTTAACACTCTGTAACATTTTTCAAGCCTCTTAAGACTTTCAATGTATGCTACTTTTGAAACCATGACAGTACTAGAAACATCACTGATCTTAGTAGAAGTCCGTATTAAAAAAAAACAAAAGCCAACCCATACTCAGTTGTATTTTCATTTCCCAAGACACATTCTTGCACCAGGAAAGCGTTACAGATGACATCTCTACAAACCCAGGTCCAGATTTTGCAGGTGAGCGACAGAAAGGCCTCCCTATGACAAAGAGGTAATCCCTAACCACACATGCAATCAAACTGTTCAGCTGCAAAGCACGCAGTATTTCTGCAACACCCCTGACCTCAGTCACTACACACGTCTAACTTGAGGCTGAGGCAGGAGAAGGGAAACACCTACAAGGACAATCAACAAAGACTTTGTTATTTACTTCAATTTGAAAATAAGCAAGCACAGGTGATAGCCGACTCCTGAATGTGAACACACTGCAGCTACGGCAGAACATTCCACAACTGCATTAATTAATTAAACTGTTGTGAGTGTTGCCCCATCTTCTACTTTTAGGGGTTCAGCCCAACTGCTGATGGTGAACTGGATCTGGGCAATCAATCTTGCTGGGACACAGCATGACAAAACCAATTGTTTACTTTCTACTACATTAGGCTCAGATCTACCTCAATGTGCAGATGGAGCTAATGGAGAAAATGGTGCAAAGACAGTTTCTGTGCCAGCAGCACAGCAAAGAAAGCCACAAGGCCCAGGCCTTGAGAATAATTTTAACTTCTAAAGGCCATATTACAAACTATTGCAATTCCTACTAAGCTCCACAGTCACCACAAAGCACTGCACTGAGAGGAAACCCTCATCTTCAGATATGTGGGCAACAACTCAAAGATTGGCTTTTGGATGTAAAAACAAGTGTTTAGCACTGGCTGAACAACATGGGAAGGGTGCTGCTCGTGCTCTGTCTTGCACTCTTAATAACTGACACTCTCCCTGTACAGAACTGCTGCCATGCAATTTATAAATGCTGACCCACTTTAATCTCTTCCTCATAGGTAAAAAAAAATGGGGTTTGGCCCACAGAAGAAAACCATTAAGAGAAAAATCAGTGTCCCTTACACAAAAGGGCAAAATTAGTCTTTATATAAAACCACTGATTTTCAAACTTTTTTTACTTTGTCTAAATGTTGCAAAGCCTCCCCAAACAGCACACTGGCTATTTAGCCACAGCTGGTATGCACAGCAGCAAGACACCAGCCCTCTTTAACTGTGTTTTCTTGTAACCCTAACAGAGTCTTCTGCTGTCCTCTCCTCATGATACACAATCATGTGGGATTAGAATAACAACTGTACTTGGATCACTTCCAGCTGCTCCAGCTCATTATGGAACTGCAGGCTGGGGCTACGTTTGTAAGACCGAGCATAATACCATGAACATAACTTATCACCTGGAAAAAAACAAAAATAAGTAGTGAATTATCATGAAAGGTCTGAAAAAAATAAAAGAAAACCCCAAACTCTCGAACAGAAGATGACACAACCTGGCAAAGACGATTTCGTTTGCCGAGTCTCACCAGCCGGGCTATTGTCACGGCTGTCCCAGCAGCGCATCTGTGACTTACCGACCCCGCGCTCCCTCACCGCCGTGCCTCTCCCCGGGGCCTCCGGGGCACCGCGTGCCGGGAACGCGGTCCTTCCCCGCTGCCGGAGGAGCCGCGCCCTCGCCCGTCGCGGTCGGCGGAGCGGCGCCTCGATGAAGAGGATAAGGATGCGGTGGGAGGAAGGCAAAGGAAAGGCGGGCGGGAGAAGGGAACGCGGCACTCACCGGCTCCACCGCCGCCATCTTAGAGCGCTCGGATCGCGGACGCACCGCGGGGCGGGGCGGGGGCGGGTAAAGGCCCCGGGCCGCACGCGATTGGCCGCCCGGTGGTCACGAGCGCCCGGCGGCCGTTTGGGGCGCGGTGCCGGCCGGGAGATGTAGTCCTCAGGCGCGGGGGCCGCCGGGAACCCCTCCTACTGTCGCCCGGGCAGGAAGAGGGGGCCGGGGGCGGGAGCGCCCTCTGGCGGCCGCTGTGGGGACAGCACTGCCCGCCCGTCCGCCCGCCCTGAGCGCACGGAGCAGCCCCGGGCTCCGGAGACACTTGTGCCCCGAACACAGCGCTCCGTGGCCTCCTGTGCCCCGAACAAGGCGCTCCGTGGCCTCCCGTGCTCCGAACACGGCGCTCTGTAGCCCCCTGTCCCCAGAACACGGCGCTCTGTAGCCCGCTGTCCCCAAAACAGCGCTCTGTGGCCTCCTGTCCCAGGAACAGAATCAGAATCATTTAGGTTGGAAAAGAGCTTTAAGAACATTGAGCCCAGCTGTTAACCCAGCACTTCCAAGGCCACCTCTAAACCATGTCCATGTGCGTCACATTCACACATTTTTCTGGACGCTGTCAGCCTGTTAAACCGGGTAAACCCAGCCAGGGGATTCATTTCAGTGCTATGATTTGATTGGTACTTATCAAAGGCAAAAGGTTCAATAAAGAAAAACACAACAAAAATATAATTAAGTTCTTAACCTTATGTAATACTGCTTGATGAAACAAATACCATAACAGTTTTGAAAGTAAAATAACTGGGGCATATCTTTATCCCAGGGACAAAACAGAAATTGAAAAAGAAAATATTTCTTTCTAAACCGTATAATTTTAAATCACACTACGATGGCAAACAAGAACATAATCTCTGAAATTTGTACATTCAGAAAGTACATGAAGCTTTTTTTTTCTTTTTTTTCCTTTTTTTTCTTTTTCTTTGTCCAGTGGTATACAGTCCATTTTACCTATTTCATAAAATTTGATTTCTGGTAATTCTTTATATATGGTTTGATGCAAAACAGTAATTAATAAAGCTTCCTATTTATTTGCCTAATAATGCTGCTATATGGATCTTACATTTCACTTTACTTGTTCGGCAAGCACATTCTTTGACTGCCTGTTTTAATCCTGCCTTTATGTCTCTTAACATAAATAAAGATAATCCATCCAGAATCATCTCCCTCCCTGATAATTTTTTCTTCATCTTCTTCTGTGTTTAACTTTGTATTTTTATTCTCAAAGAGCCAAGTGCGCAGACCTACATTTTATAGCCCTGAACGCCATTTTACTGAGAAGAACTATAAATGAGTGTTGACCACCAAATTGTATTGGATGTCATATAGCATTTGGCTATTTCATTTCTCTCATGCAAGGCAGGGAGAACAGCATGAAGCCCTCTATAAGACAGCTATGCTTATTAACAGTGTTTAATTAGCTAGATGAATATAGCACAGCTGAGCTCAGAACACAGCCTACCTCATTGCCACACAAATGGGAAGCAAGCACGTGTTGTGGCTTGGGATCTGTTTTTCTTTGATTTGTTGAGTTTTGGAGGCAAAAAGCCTCCAAAGATGACATCAGAAGTTATCCAACAACTTACAGTAGCAATGAGAGGATTATGAGCTAGTGTAATCCTTTCAAGTGGCTAACACACATCATAGACAAGATACTCAGAAGTGATGTAGCTGCCTTGCAAGTGATATAATCTTCAAACTAAAAGGAAATTTAAGATAGAAGGCAAAGAGGTATCATAGATACAGCTAGGAAACCCCACCTTTTGAAGTTATAGTGGAGAAAATAAGGGGCTGAAGTAAAGAAATGCTGAGTATCTCATCTTCAGCAATCCTTCAGGGATTTATCAGTTTCCAGTGTGAATTTAGGTAGTTTCTGGGAACATCTTCGTTGTGCAAAGTGTGGCATCCAAGTCAGAAGTGTGTGGGTATGAGCTCTAATTGATCTACATGCCTGTATCTCACTGATTTGAGTGAAATAACACTTTTAGAATCATGTTGTATGTGATTAAAAATCTGATCATCTTAATTTGATTTTGAAACCTGAAAATAAAAAGAATTTTTAATGTCACACAGTATTGTCCATGGTATCTAAAGTGGAAACAAAACACTGATTGTATTTTACTACTATTAAGTCTATTTTTATGTCCCTCTGATGACACAAACTGAGTGAAATCTCTTTGGATATCAGTAACATTCCTTTTGAATTCATTGGGCACGAACTTCACTCCATGACTTCTACTCTGTTTCCATAACAAATAATAAATTTTTTCTCATCTCCAGACATATTCATGGATTCTTTCAAATATTTCCAGCAGTAGAGTTTCTCCCTTTAAAGCTTGCAACTTACTGGTTAAATAGGAATGCTTTTTATAAAAACACCTTTTTGCTTTTTACAAAGATGCAGCTTGTTTCCCTTTGATCTTGTCCCATGATAAAACAACCAGTCTCATATGCATGCATTGGAAAATACTAAAATTCTTGGATACCAGAAGAGTGTTCTTGAATGCAGAGAGAACCATTCTTACATCATAGTGCAAATTTGATGCCCTACATTAATACAGACTCTGCAAGAGGCAGTACAGCTTGAACAATCAAATCAAAACAAAACAAAAGGATGCAGGATCTTCCTTTTCACCACAACTAAAGCTTGCTTGGAATTAGCTTTGAGTAAGGCTGCTCCAGCCTGGATTGTGGCTGGAGTGGGCCTTTCAGGAGTTTAGTTTGCTTCTGCACCAATGGAGGGGAAAAGAGTGATGCAGGGGCTTAAAATACATTGCAGCCTCTTTTAACTTAGAGAATTGGACAGAATTTGAAATCCCACATGATTTTTCCTTAAAGAAGAAAAATGGAAACAGGTATTTCTTTAATGCAACTCTGTTCATCTACAAAGGATGTTTACAATTATTTTTTCCCCCTATGCTCTTAGGAAGACTAATTTGCTTTGAGCACAGGTTTGTCTTTTCCTCTGGCTAATGTTTCCTATAGGGCTGGTTTCCATTCACTTTTTAAGATCATGCTTTTGTGGCCATCTTTGAGGTGTTTATGACGGGTTTGCAATTTCTCTTTTTTGTATGCACATACAGACACACAAAACCTACATAACTGTTGCATTTGGTATGAGAAACTCAGTAAGTGCCTGTACCATCTGGCTGAGCCACAACAGTGCACATTTGCATGTGGTCTGGCTCCTGGGTGGCATTTTTGCATTGTTTCAGCCCTCCCTAGACAAAGAGGCATTTAATTGTGTCTTCAATGAGCCTGAACAGGATACAGCTACCACGAGCTTCACTGGGAAAGAGGGACTGCCCAGCCCCCACTGCTGCAATGTAGAAAAGCAAAGCCAGGATGGGGGGGACCCAAGCTAAGGTGCTCTCTTAATTAAGTAATGTCAAATTCAGTGGCCATTTTCTCCCTAAGCAGCAGCTGTCTCAGCTGCCAGCTGCTCTCGCTTTGCTGCAGCTGCTCTCTGACCCATGAGACATCAGTGACCTCCCCTTTTGCCCTCTTTGCTGCCCTCATGTTCTCCCAGCCTTGCATCACTCTGGAGAAGTTGGGAGGACAGCAGTGAACACAAATCAAGCATCGTGAATGGGCTATAAAATTTGTGACTCATGCACTGGTCTCTGTGTGCGTTGGTCTGTAACACAGGGGGACAGGCAGCCAGAAAGGGACGTGAAAAGCCTGACAGAAAAAAAAGACCTCTGCTCAGGTAAGGTCACAGCAAAGGTCAGTAAACTTCCCCAGTGAGAATGAGTGTGCCACCAGATAATGGGAAATGACAGTGGATGGACCTTCAGGATGAAGGAGCCAGTTCACTTTGTAAATCAAGGCCAAACTGGAAAACAAAAGCATTGAAATACCACAGAAACCACATAATTTTTAATATGGGGATGATGATGTAAGGCTGTTTAAAAACCATTTCAACAGCAAACCCTAGGTCAAATCTTTCAGGGTTTGTTACTCTAGGCTGATCTGCCTTTGCAGTCTGTGTTCTTTCCAAAGACTGCGGAGAACAAGTACACAAGTTTGCAAATTCCTCAATTAGGGGGCTTGCTGTTCTTTAAATTACACATACATTTAAATTGTTTAATTAATACATGCATCCTTGGCTTCTCTAAGGAAGCAGGGAAACAGCATGCCTTTAATTTGCACTTCAGAAAAACAGCAAATAAATGAAACTGAATAACAGAAGGAACCCTGTCTACTAGTTGGAGCAGGAGTCCTCTTTTTTCCTTACATGCCTCCTTGTTGACCACTACAAAAAGAGCACAAGCATATACTGACATTGTCCCAGTAAGGTTGAAAGACAAAAATAGGAACAAATTGTGAATTTATATTCAGATATGAATTCGAATGTGAATCAGGTGATCATAAAATTTAGTAAAGTATCCTAAATTATTAATAATGATTGTACTGAAATCTCATCAAGAAGCAGATGATGACATTTGAGCAGGAGACACTGAAACAAGATCAGCCAGTATAGTTCAGGTTTTTTTATACCATGTCAGTGACAACAGGTACTTGCAAACCCTGCTTAACCAGGTAAACGATGTCTGCAACTCCTTAGGGTTCCTCAAATGGAACAAAGAGGCAACTGAAGTGTATGAAGGTACCTGTCCTGCTTTGCTTGATAGCCTGCTTTGTTGGTTACTTGGAAAAGCAGCACTGATTTTTCACAGTACCGTACCTGCTAGCACATGGGTCATTAAGGAGTGATTCTGCCTATTCAGTAACATTTTGCTTTAAGGTTAAAATAAACACTCAGTGATGTGTCCTTTAAAGATATTTCATGATGTTGGTTGGCAGTTGGTTGCCTGTCTTCAGAAATTGGACATAAAAACTGTCACAGCGTGAGCTGCATGAATCAGAACACAGCTATTTTCACTTGTTTAAGAAAATAATTATTGTAATCTTTGTGTTTTGCAGGCACCCTAGAAACATTCCTAATTTGCTCTGACAGTGAATTCACACTTTCTACAAATGGTAGGCTGATACAAGTATTATCAGTACTGGAGAAATGAAGGTGAGAACTGTCAGAAACACAGGTGTCTACCTGCAACTACACTTCAGTAATAGCATGACATCAAATTCCTTTGGCTAATTTGCCATGCTAAGTGAAACTGCTTATCACACAGCAAACCTGGATCATGCACTGTATCTGCTGCCCTTGTCCTCTTGTTGGCTGGGCTACTTAGCCACTTTTTGCCAATTAATGCTATCATAATGCATCAAGTAGATTTATTTGAATAGACTTATTCTGAAAAAATAGGATGTATGCTTTTCTGGTCTGGGAAAGAAGAAATTTTCACCTAACCTCTAGCCTAGGAGATAAGCCTAAGCCTAGGAGATAAAGATTTTAAAAGTTATTTTATTATTTTTTAAAGATGGAGACAGAAGACAATGGGAAATAAGACAGTTGCAGAAAATACTGAGATTATAGTTTGGATTTGAATCACACTTTCTGGGGAGTCATCTGGATGCCGGGAAATCAGGAGAATATTTTGTGTACTAAGATCAGAATAAGGATTGGTGCAGTTTCATTGAAGTTAATGGCACTGAAGTAGAAAGACAGACAGAATCTCATCCTGCAAAGTTTTAACTGAAATCATAGTCTGTACTTGCCAGCAGTAGGAAGACAGATGAAATTTAAACAAGGAGTGGGATCCCAGTACTAAGGGCTGGATCTTGCAGATACATGCTCTGAAGTGTTTTGCAGCTATTCTCCCACTCAATAGGCATCTATCTCCCTGTGCTCTTTTTGAAAGCAACTGCTTATTGACATGAACCAGTAAAAAGCATCTTGCACTGATACTAAGGTAGAGATGTTTTAGTACATAGGATAGTGATTGTTCCTCTGTGATACTGTTGAGGCTGCATCTCAAATCCTGTGTCCAGTTCTGAGCCCCTCACTACAAGAAGGACATTCAGGTGCTGGAGCACGTCCAGAGAAGGGCAATGGAGCAGAGGAAGGAGCACAGCTCTGGTGAGAGGCAGCTGAGGGAGCTGGGGGTGTTTAGCCTGGTGAAAAGGAGACTCAGGGAGGATCTTATTTTTCTCTACAACTGCCTGAAAGGATGCTGTAAGCCACGTGGGGGTTGGTGTCTTCTTCCAGGTAACAAGTGACAGGACAAGAGGAAATGGCCTCAGGTTGTGCCAGAGGAGGTTTAGATTGGGTATTAGGAAGACTTTTTTTCATGGAAAGGGTTGTAAAGCATTAGAACAGGCTGCCCAGGGAGGTGGTAGAGTCACTATCCCTGGAAGTGTTCAAAAAACATGGATATGGCACTTGAGGACATGATTTGGTGTTGACCATGGTGGTGGAGCAATTTTGACAGTTGGATTTGATGATCTTAAAGGTCTTTTCCAACCTTAACAACTCTATGATTCTGCATTGACGCTAGGTTTGACAACACCCAGTGAACATAAGCATAGTCATCTTACAGGCACAGGTAGTATCTTTTTTCACTCTCTAACCCGTGCAAGTGGAAGAAATATAATATGTGCATTAATCACATTTATTTTTATGACAGATCATTGGTTTCTAGTTTTTCTCTTTCCAGGAAGACAATCAGCATCCTTCATGTGACAATGCCACCTTGACTCTGCAGCCTGTTTTTCTAATTTTAGTTACTGCCTTACTGAATATTGAATTTGTGATGGTTTTACCTGGGCTAAAAATAGAGCAAATGAATTGTTATAAACCACACAGACAGACCTACATACCACAGCCCACACTCCATAATAAATATAGGCTTCAAAAATTTCTTGTACAGCCTTGCAGATGAAAACTATGGGAAATTCTTCATGGAATCGATTAGGCTTGGAGGGGACCTCTGGAGATCATCCAGGCAGGGTCACCCAGAGCAGGTGACACGGGAGTGTGTCCCTGTGGGTCTGGAATGTCTCCAGAGCGGGAGAGTCCATGACCTCCCTGGGCAGCCTGTTACCCTCATTGTAAAGAAGTTCTTCCTCGTGTTGAGGTGAAACTTCTTGTGCTTTCGTTTATGGCCGTTAACTCCTCATCCCGTCACTGGGCACCACCGAGAAGAGTCTGGCACCATCCTCTTGACACCCACCTTTGAGACATTTATGAGATCCCCTCTCAGCCCTCTGGGCTCAATAAACTATACACCCTCTTTGCCGTGAGGGTGGCGAGGCGCTGGCACACGTCGCCCAGGGGAGCTGCAGACGGCCCATGGCCAGCTTGCATGCGGCTTTGAGTCCCCGGAGCCTCCTCCCTCCGTCCCTCCCTCCCTCCGTCCTGCTCTCCCCGCCCGCCCCAGCCGGCGGCAGCTCCGGGCGGCGGCTCCTCCCCCGTGGCCGCCCGGCAGCATGGCGGCGGCGGTGGAGACCCGCAGAGTCTGCGAGACCGCCGGCTGCAGCAGCGAGGCCAAGCTGCAGTGCCCCACCTGCCTCAAGCTGGGCATCCAGGGCTCCTACTTCTGCTCGCAGGTGAGGTTCCCCGCGGCCCAGCCCCTCGCTCGGCGCTCCGGGCGTGCGGCGGGAGCAGGATCCAGCTCCCCGCGCCGGCTCCCGGCCGCCCGGGCCCGGCCCGGCGTGCCCGGCTCTGCCTCTCCCCCCGCCCGCTCCCGGCCAGCCTGGGCCAGCAGCGCCCGGCCAGGGACCCCGCACGAAGTTCCCCCTCGGCTCCTCGGTTGTTGGAGCCGGGGGAGCCGGGTTGGCGGCCCCCGGCCGGGCGGGAGCCCCGTTTCTCCTCGTGGCCGCGGGCGATGCGGGATCTCGGCGGCACTAAAGCGCAGCCGGAGCACTCGTGAGAGGGTGCACGGATGTTCCTCTGCCTGAAGGTGTGGGTGGTCCGGGTGCTCCCCTTAAAAATAAAGGCTTAGTGGGACAAAGTGAGGACGTGCTCATCAAATTCCAGCGGCTGCCTTTCCCTGCCGGCGTCAGCTCTGGAGTTGCTCGGCTTTGATAGACACCGGAGACTTGTTGCTCCAAAACCAGATTTTCTTTAAGTTATGAGTTTCTGTGAAAACTGTTTGATACTCTTCCTTTTTTGTATTATTCCCTTTTTGTCCCTAACTTTTTTTTTCCCACTATGTCCTTTGGTGTTGTGCTCTGAGGGTGCCAAACAGGAAGGTTCAGGTTAGGCCACATGTCACAGAGCAGTCAGCTCCCACGTAGAAATGTGAGGAATCGAACGTGTTCTATGGGCCACAGCGGTAACAGAGTGTGGTCCTTCAGTAGAAAGAGCTGTCTGATGAGTGTTTGAGTGCGTTTTTTTTTTGTGAGGTTTGTTTTGGTTTTGTTTGGTTTTTTTAAATTAGCTTTCAAATGTGCGCTGAAATACATAGCCTAATCCTTTGAACTTTTTGTATGTGTAATTCTGTCAAAATCAGTGAGGACGTATGTGTTTAGTTCAGACATTAACACTGGCTTTCTTTGTCACAATTATAACTGACTAAAGTCATTGAACTTTTGTGGATGAACATAAGAAAATAATTCAGTCACATCAGCTAGATTAATTTATTAATTGGGAAGAAATTTTTTCCAAGTCAGGATGTAAGCTGATAGTTGTGGTTTGCATAGGACTAGGGGAAGATTTCCCACGTGCTTGTGACACACCTGCTGCACCGTTTCTGGTACTTTCCCCTGAAATCTCCGTGCCCTATGCTGGGAGTCGGTGCCAAATTAGAGCAACTGCAGCTCAGAATTGTTCTGACAGTTCTGTGTCTCTAGTTCCCACGTGATGCTTGTGGTTAACTTCTAGGATTTGCTCTAGGTTTTACTGCGTGTTTTGACATGTCTGATATAAAAGTCATCACAAATGCGTCATTGGTATATACAAATATTGGTTGGTGATGAAAAAAACATTTGTTAAGAGAACGAACAGGCCAATGTGAAGAGTTCCAGTTACATGTTCACTCCCCTCCTTCCCATCTCTAACTCTCCTAATTCCATATGGGATGCAGAGATTATTGTTTTCTATATACTGAGTTTAATTATTTGGAAATATCTGCTGCTGTTGTTAGGATAAAGGGGAATTATTGGAAATACTTCTTGGCTTGTTAAAATATGTTGCTGGATAACTGACTACATGCTTGTAAAGCTGTCCTGCCTAGAAAATGAAGTACTGTCATCTCATTTCTGAGTGACTTGAGGCATGTTGTGCCTTGCTGTGCCAATCAGAAATGGGGGTAAGCACACTGAAGGTGCTTTGGAGGTTTTGGGGCGAGGTGTTACAGAGAAGGACATTAGTGACAGCCAGTTTTAAAGATGTGCAAGAAATGTCATGCACAGAGAGAAGAGTCCCCGTGTTCCTCCTGTAGCAAGGACTCTTAGCCCCCCTTAGTACCCTGTGGGGGCCCCAGCATGGAACTGTCCCGAGGTTCCAGCTCTCCTCGTCACCTGGTGCCATGGAGGAGACTTGCTGTCACCTGGTGTGTTCCATGGAGGAGACTCGCTGTCACCTGGTATGTGCCATGGAGGAGACTCTCTGTCACCTGGTGCGTGCCATGGAGGAGACTCGCTGTCACCTGGTATGTGCCATGGAGGAGACTCTCTGTCACCTGGTGCGTGCCATGGAGGAGACTCGCTGTCACCTGGTGCATGTCACTCCTCCTCCATGGAGGAGACTCGCTGCTGTCCTGCCCTGGTGTCTGGCAGGCACAGTCAGGAGGGTGAGGTGCTGCTGACAACCTGTCTGCCTCTTCAAATAAGCACATGGCAGGTGAAGGATTGTTATTTTCTCTGAACTTCCAGCAAGTTTCAGCTGACAGCAGTGGACTGGTTAGCATTGGTGAAACTTTTCTGGAGTTCTCTCTTTGGTGGTTTTCTTTCCATTCTGGTCTTACCTGCATAAATAAGTCCTAGATAAGCTAGTGAGTGGACCTAGGATGTTATTCCACCTCACAGCACAGCCTGTGTTGTAGCTGGCTTGGTGCTGCTCCCTCCATCTAAGTGTGCACGCTTCTATCCTTTGCCTTAGGCTGTCCCTGGTTCCTTGGTCAGCCACTTCTTAGGTCTTCAGAGTTTTCTTTTAAATGGAGGAAACTCAGTTGCATTAATTGTTTGGGGGGTTTTTGCTGGTTTAGCACTGCAGGGTCATGAAACACTTCAGGAGCATGCTGCTGGAGAGCAGGCTTGCCCACTGTGGCCCAGTTTAGCCCAGCCATAAAGTCAGCCTCTCCTTATGGAATGCACTGGTGTTAGCCAGGTGTGTGGGTGCTTCCTTTGGGCTGAGGGTGGATCGGGAGCCGCAAGCATCTGACATCTCCTTGACAAGTAAAAGCACCTATATGGGCATGGACACCTGGTAATTAATCTGCTTGGAAGCCAACAATGACTTTTTCATACAGTCAAAACTCCAATCGGAGCTAAAACCAAATTTGTAGGAATTTATTTTCTCTAGTGCTAAGATTAAACAACAGAAAATTGTGAACTGCTGTAGGATGGTAGCCATGTGTTTGGATTATAAGTTACTAACATATTATTTGCTAAGAAAAAAATTGATATAGGACTGAAAGGTATAGGAGGTAAGTATAGTAAGTATAGGGCTGAGAATCCCAGTGTAGTGTGGAGATTGATTAAAAATTATTTTTCATGACTGCACATAGAGAATTGAAGTGAACTTTCCAAGTAGATTGCGTCAAGACAATGATTTCCCTGGTGGATATATTGTCTGTGCTTCTCCTTTCTGGGAGAAAGGGTGTTATTCTGGTCACTTATTTTTTTCTTTGTCTCTGCATCAGAACATATGCCTCAGCAACATGCCCTGAAAATGCTTAGGCTGAAGTAATTTGGCATTCTCTGGGATTTCTTTGAGCCAACACTTTTTCCTCTCTGGCTGTTGGGCACCTTGGAAGCTGGGTACAACTGCTAAGTAGTAGTTGTGCTTGTGGATCATGGATGGAAAGGGGGCCATGTGGCCTAGCGGGGAGGTTTTGGACTGGTCATGGAGATGAGGTAAAAATGGCTTTTAGCAGCAGAGCTCTTGAGGTAGTGTGTTGAACCCTGGCTTTTTTTTTTTTTTTTTTCCTTCAAGCTGTAACAAGAGGAACTGTTCTGCTGAGGGATTCTGTCTGCTGTTAACCCTTAGTAATATTTTAGGCTAGTAAATCAGGTACTGTCACTACCAGCTGCCTTTTTTCATCGTCTTGGTTTCTTTTATTTAGAGACTTACTGCAGTGTTGTGTGTGTTTATCATTTTATGGTGAGATACAGTAATTCAGTCTGTCTTCTGAATGTGGAAATCATACAGATGTCCAGCATCACATCTCGGGTGTAGAGTTTCTCTTGCTAAGATGAATTTGTTATTGTGAGATCTGCCTTACAGATACAGTCACTTGCGTGTACATTGTGTGTGGTATACATAAAGATTTTGTGTTTAAGTAGACAATTTGCATTTCTTTTCTGTCTTCTACAAGTGGCTGAAGGATAAAGAAGGGGAGAGTAGTGACTGTTCTTGGGAACTCCAGTTACCAGTTTTATATGAGCCTTCTAATTGTGCATGGATCACTTATTAGTGATTTTGTTTTGCTTTCGTGAAAAACTTCCTCTTTCATACTACTTATATGTCTTGGGCAAAACAGAATAGGTTTAATGTGGTGTGGACTAGATGCTGGTACAGGGCCATTTCTCCAGCCAAGTTCAGAAATACCTACTTGTAGACACGTTCTGGATATGAAGTCAGTGGCCTTTGCCATTTTTGTTTCTCTGGCCGCTGGTGGCCATGGGTTGTATCCTAATAGTAGTCATAACTTACTCAAGGAGAAGTGTTGCCCCTCCCTGTTTTGTGTGCCCTTGTGTTGTCAGCCCCAGGTGTATGAAGTGGTCTGGTTATGGAGTCAGAAGCGAGGACTGGGGTTGTCTGGTGACTCTGCCACGTGTGTTCCAGGTGTTTGAAGGGGTAGCAGTTTCTCTGAACTCTGCAGTCAGGGCCAGTGTCTCTCTTGCACTGGTGGTTGCCTCCCAATATCTCGTGATACCTCTTGATCTCTGAGGTGGAGTATGACTTGTTCAGGAAGGAAATGCTGTTTTGTTCTCTCAGTGAGTTTATATACAATTTACTGCTTTCTGGAAGGCACGTTTTCACTGACACTCAGCCCTGGGCCCTTGACAGCTTTGGATGCTCAAGGTGACAGTAATTTGTGAAAAATTGTGGACCTGAAGAGAAGATTGTTGTCCTATCTGCTGCTTTGCTGTTTCCTTTCACTGTCAATGTGCTGGGGATGGGGAGCAGGGAACAATAGACCTGGATGAAGCTATTTTTTGTCCTCTCTCACATCAGACCATAGGACATCAGTGCAGTGTTTCATCCTTGCTTCACTGTTCTTTGTGCCTGAAATAGGCTGAAACCAGCTGCTTGGATTCAGCTGCAGCACATAGGAGTTTCCTCAGGCATAAATGGCACTCAGCTGATACCATCTTCTAGAAAATCAGATTTCCTTCATCAGGAAGCTGACGTTCTCAATTGCCTATAAATCACCATGAATACCTGTGTCTGAGGTAAGCACCTGATTGTTGGTGAAATAGGAAAGCTGAGCCCTCATGACTTTCTGAAAGTAAAACTCCAGACTCCTGCAGGCAGACTTGCTGAGCTAGTGTTCCATGTACTGACAGGATAGTCCAGTTGGAATTCCTCTGGTCTGTTGTTCCTTCACTACACTCAAAAATCAGTTGTATGTTTCTGTAAATCTGAAGAGCTGCAAAATGCAGTCCCTTCCTCAAAGGAAGGGCTTGGTCATGTGGGACCCAGGAGTCTCAGGATAAGATGGAGTCTTAGATGAAGGAGAAAGTCAATCAACCCTGCTGACACCAAGGTTCTGCATGTAGGTGCTTCTCTTGGAGTTGAAAATATATATTCTGAAAACACATATCTGACTCTTCTGAAAAACTGACTATTCATGTGTGCTGCTTAGACTACTTTGGGAATTTTGTACAGAGCTTTTCAGACAGGAGGCTGTCTCTGTGGGCTTGCACTGCCCTAGAAGGATTTCAGAATGCTGAAAAGAGTCAATTGTTTCATTTAACATCAAAGGTATTAACACCTCAACATACTTGTACTTATGGGTAAAATATGAGTTAATCTGTACTGTATTTAATATGTATACATAATTGATAGCCTGATATTAAACTAAATGCTGTACTTTAGGGGATTTTTTTGTCTTCAGTTTTGCATGCCTTTAAGGTATTTGGTTAAAAATGAGTTCTCATTATGCAAAATGACATGGTCTCAGGTTAAGCCCCAGACAGTTCTACATTGTAAAGGACATTTGTAAATTCTGTTAAAAAGATTGCTCAGAATATTTTTAGCTGCAGTGTGCTGCTTGGCACTTGCAGTTTGTCCATTGCAGTTCAGGATATAATGACATGCAAAGAGACAGTCTGTCCTCACAGTCTTGATTCTGACTATGTTTGTTTATTTTCTGTAAAGTAGATATTTTTGAAATACATCACAGTGGCTCTAAATGATGACCATAGAGGATGGAGGGGGTGATTCCGTGGAAGTTGGATACAAGTTGGGATGCTGACAGAGAGATTGCCACAGCTAACTTGAAATGAGCCTTTCATGTGCAAAGGCAGTTCAGAAGCACAGTCTGTCAGCATCTCTTGGATTTTGTGCTGTGGTGCCTGTGTAGCTTCCTGGGCTTGGCTGTCATAGAGTGGCCTGGCTTGGAACAGACTCTAGCGACTATCTAGTTCCAATCCTCTGCCATGGGCAGGGACACCTTCCAATAGACCAGGTTGTTCATAGCCCCATCCATCCTGGCTGTGAGCACATCCAGGGATGGGGCATCCATGTCTCTGGGTAGCTGCTTTAAATCTGGTTTGTTATATCTGTGCTATACAGAGGTTTGTAGTGTAGTAATATTCTAATCTTGATTGAGCATCCTTTTTTCCTGTGGAATTTGCAGTTGGCTGTACTTTTCCACCTCTTAATCAGATTGTATGCATACATGAACGAATAAGATGCTTTCTGTTATTATTGTAAAGATGACAGTAAACATAGCAGAATTTTTCTCCCTAATTACTTCAATAACTATTTTAAAGGGTTTTGTTCTTTCAATGGTTGATTAAAAAAAATAAACCTCGAGGTATTTGGTAGTGATCAGTGTGTTCATAGTGAAAATGCACCATACTATAAAACAAATGCTGCTATGCCACATGATTCTCTTGATATTGGGCGAGTCCTTAGGGTCAAAGTCATTTTCAGAAGTAACACAGCTTCCACAAGAGAATCCAACAGGAATCTTTTCAAATGGTGCTGCTGGTTGTGCATTTGGTTACCTTTTGATATATTCTGATGAACACTGGGTTGAATCTGTCTCTAAACTCAAAACCAGTGGGATTGGCTAAGAATGTCCTGAAGCCAGAAATGTTGTTGAAGGTTTCAATATGTTGATAGCCTCTGTCTAGAAGACACATTTATATTTTTCTTACCAATAGAATAGTTGTACCCAGGATTGCTCTAAACAGGTCAAGGATTACCTGTCTGCTTTTTTTTTGTCGTACATTTGACCTCTCTTGTACAGTCCTCTTCAGTGTTTCCACGTCTGTCTTGATTGAGGTGTAAAAGTCACATGCCATAAAAAAGAAAAATGCTTTAGGTGAGAAAGGTGGGGATATTAATATCAGGCATGCTAATGGATTATGTTGTGCTTGAAATGAAACCTAGGAAGTCTTCCAAGGAACTTGAAGCCACATTAATACTGTTCCTGTGTACTCTCCCACTGAAGCTATTTAATGTTTTAAAATATAGCCATGCAGTGTTACATGTTCTTTTTTTCACTGTATCTGGAAAAGAAAAACCCCTTTATTTTCTTCATTTTAATATTAAAAGTCACCCTGGATATTTTTTTCCCTGGATTTTGTTTATTTAGTCATTGAAATTTTTCTATCCTGACCTGGGTAGGGCATAGGAACACAGAAGAATTGTTAAGAGACAGGAATGGTAATAGCCAGATTGAAGTAGATGTGTCAGGAGAAGGCTCAGTGAAAAGCGTGATTTTCTCCAGAAAAGACTCCAAAAAGTGGCCCAGATGGAGAGAAAGAGGAGGTTTCTTCCATAGCTTGTTGGGAAGTCTGCAGTATAGAGGGTGAGGGTGTTTGCAGTGTGCACTGGTACTTTGGGAGTGCTTTGCTGCCAGAGCTATGATTCTCCACCCTGTGAGATGGCAGCTGCCGTATTTTTATGTGGAGCTGCCAAGGCAGAGCTCTGCAGTCACGTGCAATGTGGTGCTTGTGCAGTAGGTTGTTGAACATAAATAATTTGTATGTACCCAGTAAGTCCAGTGCTCGCAGGAAGCGTGTGACTGATCCTACACAAACTAGATGGGCTGTAGGTGGATGTGCAGCATGTCCTTTGAGTGCCTTCCAGAAGTGTCAGACCAAGGCAGGGAGATGGATGGATTGTACAGTGCTCTTGTAACAGCCCCTGCTCACCAAAATGCTTCAGATGCGCTGTGCGTGCCTGGTGCAGTTGATGGATGCGCACATGGTCCGGGTGTCTGGTTGTCTTGGTCTACAGCAGCTTTGGAGCTGTGCCCCAGGAGTTCTGGCAGAGCTACTGCTCCTCTGGGCAAGTAAATCTGGGAAACATGTTTGGGAGAACTTAGGCATATGGCAGCCCTATGCAGAATCATCTTAGGTTGTCCACAGCTGCAGGAAATGAAAAGCCAAAATGGAGCCTCTCAAGTTATGCTACTGTCCCTGGTGCTGTGTTTGCCTGTTTTTTCTGGTTAGGGGCCAGGAGAGAGGAAAGGCTGTTGGTGTAGGACAAAGCAAGAGCATTGGAGAACATCCCCCAAAATTTCATGGGAAAGCAAAGAATGAACTATGATCAGTAATTGCCACAGCTGATGCATGTCTTCCTTCCCCAAACACTCCTTTATATTCAAAAAAGTGGATTCTAGTCTTGCAGATTTGGTAGATGCTCTAAGTCCTTAGCTGCTTAGTCCTTCTTTTATGCTTCAGAACAAAGACCTCGTGTTTGAAAGGGGATTAAAACCTTACTGGCTCTTCCAGTGTCCTTGAAATAGAGTTTTTAGATTTTTTTTATTATTTTCTTTTCCCTAAAGCAGGCCTCAGTTAAAATCTATTCCTTTTCTCCCAGCTCCCCAGCGGAGAACAGTGCAGNGTTACAAGCTGGGCTCAGTTTGCAGATGTGTTGTCTTGGTCTGGTTGAGTGTTGTATACTTTTGGTTGAATCAGTTGTTGGCTCTGGATGGTAGTTTTACAGTGATGATTCAGCAATAGTATTGTTTCTCCTTAAAAAGAAAACCAGTTTGCTTCCTGCCTCTTTCTTCAGAAATTCAGCTGTAATTGTCAATGATTGGAATTAGCAGTTTCTTAATGGATGTTTTGAGTGCACATAGGCATTGATTTAGAATTTCTGCTACAAACCCAAGTAATTTGCTAATTAGCACCTTAAAGGATCACCTTTAATGCTGCCTTCTGCGGTTTTTCTACTTAAATCTCTTTTCATTAATGTGTTTTCTTCATCTTAGTCCTTCTTTATTCTCCAGCTGCTAGTCATTTCCATCTGTCCCTTTGCTGATTCTTTGTTCCTTGCATGAACTGCTCTATTTGTGCTTGGGAAGAAGAGAAAAGACCAAGCTCCTCCACAGTCACTCTTTTCTTGATTTCCATTTCAACTTACTCAATATTTTTTTTTTCAGTTTCCTATTTTCACTCAGTAGCCCTCATTTCCACCCTTTAGTCTACTTCATTAGTTCCCCTGTGGTTGTGCTAATTGGCCTCTGTTGCTTTCCTGTGCTGGAGCAGGAGGCAGAAGGGATGCAATTAGCAGGGAGATGGCTCCTTGTAGGAGTCAAGGGAGGACCTTACTGCTCACTGCAGTGCTGTAAGATCAGGTACAGAGATAGACTCTGCTTCAGCCAACCTGCAGCCACCACGGTGTTTAGTTACTCATTGAAATGATAAATAGTCAATATATAGGATTATGTCAGTGTATTTCACTGCCATGGGTGTTGTATGTTTGGCTGTGCTTTTTCTGCCTATTCTGATTCATAAACTTTTGAATGTGATATTTTCTGTTGCTAAGACTAGCAGTTACCAGTAGCATTTACTGCATATTGCTGCAAGGGTTAACAAAAACAGTCTTCCAGTTTTCTTTTAAGATACATTTACTTCTCCATTTTGTCAGGTTGATGTGTCTGTCCACGTAAATACTGCTTAAAACATGTATTTATACATTTTTGTTTGCAATTCTAGGAATGCTTTAAAGGAAGCTGGGCCACTCACAAGTTACTACACAAGAAAGCAAGTAAGTACTTTTTGAAATGCATTTTCATATTTCTTTGAGTTGGTTTTGTCCTGTGCAGTGAGCTGTAGGTGGCCTTGCTTGAGGTGGAGATTGGACTAGATGACCTCCAGCTGTCCCTTCCAACCTCAGCTGCTTTGTGCTTCTCTGCCTAGGAATGGTATTGGGTTTTTTTCCAAGATACCTGGCACTGGATGATGCATATCTGAAATTTTGTCCAGTTCCAGACAATCTGAAGTGCTGTGTAAAATTTTAGAGGCAAAGGTTCAAAGAAGTGTTTGTTTCTGTTCACTTTTCTATTTGCATGAATTATTGCTTGAGCAACATTGCCAGGTATATGAGCACAGAAAGAGGGGTGCTGAAATAAAGGGCAAAGAGAATAATAAATCACTATTGTAAGGCAGTGTTCCTTCATAGCATTTTGATGTCTAGTGCAGTCAAAGGCAGTACAGTGGGAAAGGCTCTTAGGCTCTTGCAAAGTCTTTGTGATTGGACACTTGCTGGAACACAAGTGAGTCAGAGTGCAGCTGTTCTGTACATTTTTGGGAAAAAAGGGAGAATGCTTGTGCCCATGGTGCAGCCACTGATAGAGGATATATCATAGCTAGAATTTTGCTGAGTTCATTTCAAGGTAGTAAGAGTATCTGTGTGCCCTACTGACAGCTGGTAGCTCTGGCACAGAAATACTAGGAGACTGGTAGATTCTACCTTATCTGAGTAGTGAAAATAACCCATAAGATTAAAACCAAAGAGAGGGCAGACCTCAGTTCTGCCCCCTTGCCTCCTCCCTGCCACCACCCTGCCTATCTTCATTAAGCCCTGTTGAAAAGGGAGATAGAATTAAAAAGTGATATGGCAGAAACTCACATCCTCAAATAATTTACCTCTTTTCNACAACGAGCAGCTGGTTCTGGTCGTGAGGGGAACAGCACACACACAGCAGGGTCTCTTTGAACATAGGTGTGCTTGTACACCACTGTACTGTGTGTTTGTGAGTGCACTTTGGTACCTACTGGTTGCAAGACTAATGAGGGAGGAGGGAGAAGGTGGCTCAACAGGATCAGACTGCNCCCAATAAAGCTTCTTTTTCCATGATAAATGTTGAATGCTAAATTGGTTGGAGTAGTATAGATAATTACAAATGTTCTCCTTCTTTCTGCCTTCCCAGTGTAGGGATCTAATAGTTCACACTTGCATTTTGCATCCTATTAATGTGTGAATATGAACAGCTTTGAATTTTTAAATTGTTATTTCTCAGTTTCATCTGAATGAATTGTTATTTCTTAGTTTCATCTGAATGTCATTTGAGCAGATGGCTCAGATAATC